>APFE030202368.1:0-10114 GCA_000404065.3 Pinus taeda
TGAAGGCATTCAGCTTGGTAAAAACAATTGAAAGCAAAATTATGGAAACAAGGAAGCCTACCACTCACAACTATAAAGATGGAAGTGTCGTTGCTCCTAGACTTCAACAACCTACAAGGTTGACACCACAACAATTGAAAGAAAAAGGAGAAAAAGGGATTTCTTACAGTTGTGATAACAAATACATTAAAGGTCGTAAGTGTGTCAAGAAGAAATTATTTTACATAGATTATGAAGGGGAAGAAGAAAACGAACAAGAGAGATCAAAAGAAGAGGATACAAACCAAGAACAAAGCCTAGAGAAAGAAGAAATGAATCCGACCATATCTTGTAATGCCTTGTCCAGAATAACCACTGCTAAAACTGTCAATATAGAAGGACATATCAACAATAAGAAGGTAATAGTGTTGATTGATTCAGGAAGTACCCATAATTTTATTCATTGTAAGATATCGAAGGAATTGAATTGTTTCCTATATGCAACACTAGAGTGTCAAGTGATGGTTGCAAATGGAAGAACCATAAATTTGTCTAGAAAGTGTCATAATATCAAGTTATCCATGGGATACTATGAGTTGAATAGTCCCATGCTTTTCGTTCTAATGGGTGGTGCTAATGTTGTAGTAGGAGTCTAATGGCTACAAACTTTGGGTACAATAGCTTTTAATTTTCAAGAATTTTTCTTGAATTTTTTTTTAGAAGGAAAGGAAGTTGAATTAAGGGGTATTGTAGGGAAACCAAGAAAGTTAATCATCTCTAATGGAATGAGAAATATTCTAAAGAAAAACAACGTGGCGTAATTGCACAATTATGTTTGCTAGAGTTTCCCACGTCGAAATCAACTATTTCTCTAGATCTCCAAAAAGTCTTTGACAATCATTCCAAGGTATTTGAGACTCCCAAAGGCCTACCTATTCATGATCATTATCATGGTATTCATTTGATTCCAGGAAGTGTTCCTCCAAATGTGAGGCCTTATAGATGCCCCTATGCCAAAAGAGTGAAATTGAACATATGGTTGTAGAAATGCTAGAGGTTGGTATAATTCAACCTAGTCAAAGCTTTTTCTCTACTCCAGTAGTATTGGTGCACAATAAGGATAGATCATGGGACATGTTTTTGGATTATAGGGATCTAAACAAGCTCACTATTAAAGACAAATTTCCCATTCCCATCATTGATGAATTATTGGATGAATTACATGCATAAATGTACTTCACCAAGTTGGACCTTAGTTCAGAATATCATCAAATCAAAATGAAGACTGATGACATTCCAAAAACAACATATAGAACTCATGAGTGTCATTTTGAATTTGTGGTCATGTATATTGTCCTTACCAATGCACCTTCTACATTTCAAGGTTTGATGATTTCCATTTTCAAACCCTTCCTTAGAAAATTTGTGTTAGTATCTTTTGATGATATATTAATCTACAACAAGTCTAGGAAGGATCATGTTGAACATGTTGATAGAGAGCTCAAACTATTGGAGGAGAAACAATTATATGCAAAAACCTCCAAATTTTTCTTTGGATTACAAGAGGGGGAATATTTGGGTCATATTGTATCTCATGAAGGTGTTAAGGTAGACTCTAGAAAAATTAAAGCCATTAAGGAATGGAAAATCCCCACATCCATAAAGAATCTATAAGGATTTGTCAGGTTGACAGGGTATTCTCACAAGTTTTTTAAGGATTATGGGAGAATAGTAGCACCTCTAATAACATTAATAAAGAAAGATGCATTTTTTTGGACTCCAGAAGCGACAAATGCCTTTGAGCATCTTAAAGAGGAAATGTACTAAGCATCAGTCTTAGCTATGCCAGACTTAAAAAAAAAAAAATATTGTGGAATGTGATGCTTAAAGAAATGGAATTGGTGTTGTTTTAATGCAAGAAGAAAGACCCATTTCTTTCGAAAGTCATCCAATCAAAGGAAGGCATTTACACAAAGCTATTTATGAGAAGGAAATGTTGGAAATACTACATGCACTTAAGAAATGGTGACCTTACCTAATGGGAACACACTTCAAGGTAAAAAAATATCATGATAGCCTTAAATACATTTTAGAACAAATATTATATTCAAAAGAGAAACAAAAGTGGGTCACAAAGATGTTGGGTTATGATGTTGAAATCATCTACAAAAAAGGGAATCAAAATGTTGTTGCACATGCACTCCCAAAAAAGGATGAGGATGTGGAAGCATTGCTTAGTGCCATTTATATTATCCAACCAAATTGGATAAAGGAAGCAAGGAATGAATGGAAGAATGACGAAGAACTGTGGGCACTCATTCAAAAGTTACAACAAGACTGCAGTACATCTGATACATTTAGTTGGAAAAATGATTTGTTATGGTACACAGATTGCGTGTACCTCTGTAATAATTCCCAAATCAAATAGAAGATTATTATGGAATCGCACACCTCTCCCTAAGGAGTGCACTCAGGATTTTTAAAAACTTACCATATGGTTAAGAAGGATTTTTTTGGATGGCCTTAGATATGATATTCAAAATTTTGTGGCAGAATGTTTGGTTTCCAAAGAAAATAAAGTTGAAACAATTAGGACCCCAAGTCTATTTACAACCTTTATCCATTTCATGTGAACGTTGGCAGGAGGTTTCAATGGATTTTATCATAGGTTTACCCAAGTCCAAAAGAAAGAGTGTCATCATGGTGGTATTTGATAGACTTACCAAGTGTGAACACTTTTGGGCATTATCTCATCCCTTTAAAGTCTGTAGAGTTGCTACTGCATTTATGGAAACAATTCAAAAGCTACATGGAAACCCAAAGATTATTGCAAGTGACAAAAATCCTATTTTCACTAGAAATTTTGGACATAATTATTTTATTGCCTTGGTACTTAGTTAGCTCATATCTCATATTATCATCCTCAATCTGATGGAGAAACTAAAATAATGACCACATGTTTGGAATGATATCTTCATTGCTTTGTATTTGATAAATAGATGCAATGGGCCAAATGGATACCTCTGGTTGAATGGTGGTATAACACTTTCTTCCATACTTAGAAAAAATGACCCCATTTATGGAACTTTATGGATATCATCCACCATCCATCACATCATATTTAAGAGAAAATTATAAGGTTTGAGCAGTGAAATACAACATCGAGCATCAACAACAAGCTCTCCAAATATTAAAGGATAACCTCACTTTGGCACATAATATAATGAAAGAAAAAGCATATCAACATTGCAACAAAAGAAGTTTTGATATAGGTGACTTGGTAATTCTATGGCTACAACCATACAAACAAATGTCCTTCAAGAAAGATAAGAAGGATAATAAATTATCACCAAAGTATTATCATTCGTACAAGGTGTTGCAAAAACATTAGTAATATATTATACAAATTGGATATTCCTACAACTTCGTGAGTGCATCGAGTTTTCCATGTTTCATGCTTAAACAAGGTTATAGGCAGCTAGCTCCCAGTTCAAAAAATATTGCTAGAACTTTATGAGGAAGGAAAAATCATATTGGAACCTAAATAAGTCATAGAAACCAGAACTCTACAGCTACGAGATCGATCAATTTCAGAGTATCTTATCAAGTGGAGGAATTTACCCACCAAAGATTCCCCATGGGAGGATGATAATTTTATACAGAATCATCCAAAAAAACTCAAGCATTGAGGACAACACTTTTTTGGAGAGGGGAATGTTAGGTCCCTATAATACTAGTGTATTCCCTAATTATTATTGTCATTGTAGCACCTTATTGTTATTGTTGCACAACGTTACATTATTATTGTTATGTTAGATTTGACTTTATTCTAACCCCTTAGAATCCTATATATAAAACGAAGGTGTTTTCATTTGTTTCATCCAATAATTGTTCATTTGTGTAATGTAAATGAGGTTTACCCCTTGAAGAGGATGATTTTGAAGTCGTCGCTCTATCGTTTCTTCTATTTTGTCAGTTGGTTGCATAACAGTATGTCATTGGCATGGAGGAATGTTTGGATTGACAATGGATTGCATAGCCTTTCCATTTCATGGATAGCCAGGGTGACTGTCGGTTTACTTTCATGATTTGTTTTTGGTCGGTTCTCATGATTCCTTAGATTTGGTTGAGTTATTACTTCTTGGAAACCCTAGTTGGAAAAACGCTCTAGAAGTCATGTAACAACTTGGGTTGAGTTACTAGTCATGGAATCCTTGGTTGGACAAAATCTTTGGAAGTCCTTGGTGGGTTGAGTTACCAGTCCTAGAAACCTTGGTTGGAAAAATGCTCTAGAATCCTGATGACAACAGTGGCTTGATCTGCTAGCCCTAGAAGCCTTGGTTCGAACAAACACTCTGGAAGCCCTAGAAGGCTTGGATGGAGACCAATCCGATGATGGTTTTGGCGATGTCTGAATGTGAGGTGGAGTCATTATTTGATGGGATGAGGGGGATGGCCTATGGAATCCCTGGATGAGTTTTCATTGATGTCTTTTACGAGATCCCACATTCATGCTTGGAATATGGCATGGGGTTGAATGGTTGACAAGAAATTTGGCTAAGCTATTCTACGGTTGGGTGGAATGTGGTAGTCCCATCTCCAGTTGGTTCATTGCATTCATTAATGAGATATTCTTTCCTTGATTTCCATGTATAAAGGTATTGATGTATTTATGGATTTGATGGTTGTCATGTTTATTGTATTTTTTTTCCCATTACGTTGGTTCTATGTACATTTTATGACAATGCTTACATATGAATTTCAACATGTTGTTACTTGTATGTGAATGTATAATGTGTCTATGACCTAATAGATGATAATGCATCAAATTACATAAGGGAACAATGGTTCATAGTGATTCTCATATAAGTATGAGATCCCTAAACTTAACTCTATTATTTACACCTACAGATTACATGTCGATGATATGTTGATGAAATGTCTATCATGGCCACTAGGGATCTTATCAAGATCTCTAAGAAGTATTTTCCTCAGTAATTTCATTTCCTTGTTAATTTATTGAATTGAAGAGATGAATTAGTTTTGTGCAGTGACCTAGGATCTGGGCTTGAAAAAGTGGCTCAAATCCTGGAGTCATTCGAATAACACTAACAATTTTGGTCCACAGTCATTAGAAGCTAGGCATATGAGAGCGAATTTACGTTGTTGGTCACTCCTACTTTACTGACTTAAAGAGATGAATCAATTATGGGCAGGGAAATGGGCTTTGGGCCTAAAAAGTGGGTCAAATCCCAGAGTCACTTGTATAGCACTGACAGTTTTGGTCCACAGTCACTAGCAGGTAGGCCGATGAGATTGAATTTAGGTTGTTGGTCACTCTCTTGCCCATAGCATGATAGGGACTATGGCCCAAGAGACCTAAGAAAACAATGGGACCCATCGACATAGCGTTTGAGTGGCTGAATTATCTTCTGAGGGTTATGTTGATGATTTTGGATGTCTGTATGGTGTGTTTCCATCGGTTCCACTTCCTTAATGTGACTTAGGAGGTTGAATCATATCATAGGGGCCACTCATTGCATGTTTACCCTGGCTGACTCGTTGCTTGGATAGAAGTGGGAAAAGGGTGTTACATTAAACCAATGGTATCATGACCCCCACCCCATCAATGTTCAAAAGGGCCCTCAATGAATATAATTCATTGATCTATGATTAGTGAGAATCTAGACTTCCTCCCCCATCTCCCAACATAATTTCATAACCATGCAATTTATTGTTGTATCTATAATACATATTTTTGATTTGCGTGTGTGTGTGTGTGTGTGTGTGTGTCTATATATATATTTTCAAGGTAAAACTCAACAACTTAGTATTAATAAAAATAAAATTTTACATAGATCAGATGCACAAGTGCATTCAAATATTGTCTCAAGGATAAGTGTATGTGATTTAAGCACACATAGTAGCTAGAATAAAAAAATACATTTGACAAGATAAACTGGTTTTTTTTTCTCCTTTTACTTTTGGACTTTTTTCCAAACCCCTATTGATGGATTAGATGAAACAAATTCTAGCTCATTATTTCCTGAAATCTTTTGGCCTTCTTTATTTGAATCTGACCTCTCAAACAAATGTGATCACTTTGTTCCACCTGGACCTTGATTGTTTCTCTTCTCATCGTGTTGGTTCTCATGGATCAAGACCACTACTGAGTTATTGGGAATCTATGCTTGTTTGTTCTAATCATTCTACTTCTCTTCTCCATCCTTTTGAGAACCTTGTTGATTTTATGTCTCTAGCTATTGCTGGGTCTCATCCATTTCTTCATCCTCATCATGTGAAGAAGGAGGTTCAATGAATTTCCATCCTTTTTGCTTTTGTGGTCTTTTATTTGTCTTTTTCTTTTCTTGTTTGCATGTGTTCTGCAGGTGCCCTGTTTGATGGAAAATGCGACATTTGAAGGTAGTATTTTCAAAATCTGACCAGTGTGTCCATTTGAAGTCTTGATGTATCATGTGGATTCGATCAAGAAGTCCTTTGCTTAAATCCATCTCAACACATATGCGTGCATATGGGAAGATATCTTTGCCCATTATTTCTTGATCCATCTTTAGGAACCTTCCTAAAGAGTTCCCAATGCCTTCTAGTACATGGTGGTGCCAAAAGGGGAGTGAATCATAGATTTGTCTCTCTCTTTTGAAATATTTTTGTTGAATATTTTTGGCTAACTTTTTCCAGCATTGGAGGTTGGGTACATTTAATGTTAACCAAGCTCTTAGAGGGAATATTTAGATTTGACTCATGGACTAGATAGGGCACATTTGACTATTGTTTACATTGATAGAATTACAAACTCTCACTTTGACCATATTTGACTATTGGTTAATCATTTGATATTGGTTGATTGATTTTATTGGATATTTGAAGATTGACTTTGATTCATTGATGAATTGAATTATTGTACTCTCTCCGTTGAACATTTTATGACAATCTAACAAGAATAATAATTTGAAAGGGTTTTCAATGTTGTGGGTTTTTCGCTTGTCTTTGACTGAATTCTTGCGTCTCTTTTCATTGCTTCTCATTCTCTTTTATTGTACATTACATTTATAGTTTTATATACAATTTCTATTTATTAATGTTTGAAGTTAATAATTAGGCTAAAGTGATTGTAACAACATCAAATAGTGGAAAATTAATAGTTTACTTGACGTTCCTTTTGTGATTTGAGATAAATACAATTTTCAATGGGTATCACATATATCTTCCTCACGGCCCACTAATGGCATGTTTTCAAAATTTACACATTCATGGAGTGTAAGGTTCTACCTCCTATACTTAATCATGGTTTTAAAAGGATAAATAATAGTGAAAGAGACTACATCGAAGTTTTCTTTAAAATTTTGTTGACCTAAAGATCAATGTACAATGTTGGGAATGTGTTGGAAGAGTTGGCATTGTTGTTACGAAATCAATTGTGTTGTTTGTTCATGGTAAAATATTAATTTTTTCTCTCTTATTCACTTACTAAGGCCGCATTCTTTTTGTTTGATATAAATTTTGAAAATTGAGTGATGTCACTAATGACATCATGATGACATAAAGTGCCACATCATCCATACACCTTAAATGCATGTCAATATGTTACTTGTTTTGAGCAATATGTATCCATACTTACCTATTTTCATAACCTTTGTTTCCTTATATGCTCACACAGTGGCAAGAAACCACTTTTATTAAACCAATGGTATGACAACCCCCACCCCTTTAGTGATCAAGAGGGACCTCAATGAATCTAATTCACTGATCTATGATTGGTGTGAACCTGGACTTTCTCCCCAATCTACCAACCTCATTAAAGTGTCAATCCATGATAATATAATTGTGTAACCATGCACTTTATTGTTTTATCTATAATACATATTTTTTATTTTTGTTTGTATTTATATGTATATTTGTTCTTCTTTTTCTTCATAAAACTAAAAAAAAATCTCCTACAACAAGCCACATGAATATGAATCATTCCATTTCTCTTTTGGGGATAAGATGATCAAATTCTCCTTTATTTAGATATTTGAGGGATTAGCAATGAAATGGGTGAGGAACATTGAGGGGAATAGATATCACACTCTAGTATTTCCATGCAATTAATTTATCTCTACCAATTTTTTTCATTTCAACATGATGGGGAAAAATGTTTTTAGATCCATACTAAAGAATGAGAAAAAAAATGAATAATGATGATAGATAGAAATCAACCTAAATATGGGATGTGAATATAAGGGAGAGATGTGAAACCTTATGTATGGATTGCCACTCACATGTGATTTCAATTAAAAGCTCATATTTGTTGATAGATAGAAATCAACCTAAATATGGGATGTGAATATAGGGGAGAGATGGAAAACCCTAAGTATGGATTGCGACATGCATGCAATGTCAATTAGAACCTACTAGTTTGTGCCCGAGGATGTAAAGTAGTGAGGCAGGGTCACATTAGAGTGAGGGAAAGTGGTAACAACCAAGGTGAAGCATGGGAACATGAATATAGTGAAAATTGAGCATTCATCCAATTCAACTTATGATCCATGAGACAATGACCTTAAACATTTAATGAAAACACTTTATTGAAAAAGGCTCATGTACCTCACACCTAATGAGCCATTTTCATATTATTAGTCTAGATGTAAAATAGCACTAAATAGAACATGGATAAGATTCATGTGAGGCTAGTGGTCCATAAATAATCATATGAGTGTTATCTGTGCTCAAAATAGCAACAAGAAATGTTAAAAAAAACAACAAGAAAATCTTAATTTAATTTTTCATTGAATTAAATTAGGAATTAAATTGTAATTATATTCTCATAGCAACTTGTAACAATTAACTAAGTTAAGTTGACTTATTCAGGTCAAGAAATTCAATTTGGAAGTCTATCTAGAGTCATGTAGAGTGATCCCTAAATTTTAAGGGAGGAGGTTGAGTTTTTTGAGTTGTAATTAATTCAATTAGTTTAACTGAGATAATGTCAAGGGCCAATGTTGAGTTATTTTGAGTTGTAATTGATTAACTTAGTTTAACTGAGCTAAAGTCAATTAAACTAGTTTTAACTATGGAAATGTATGCATCATTATATCTTTTGTGAGTGGTTTTTGAAGAGAATATAATATAAAGTAACACTGTGTTAGTTCTTTTCTACATCTTTTCTCTTCTTCTATTCCTATGTTCCTTATCTTCGTGTGATTTCTTGTTTTCCTTTCTACTAGTAACTAATGGTCATTATCTGCTAAACTGCAAGTATATATATATTTTTTTTCAATATTTTACTAAAATATAAAATATTGTAAAATATTGGTGTATCTTTCAATGAATTGTAAAATGTTGTAAAATAGTAGTGAACCATTCACTTAATTATAAAATATTGTAATTTATTGGTGAATTCTCATTTAATCTTAACATCAAGTTATTTTTCCTTCTTATGCATTGATTCTCTCATAGAAAAATAATTATCCAATTAATTCGCTTCAAATAAACAAATATCATTAGGATTTGATGGTTTATCACCATCTATAAGTTTTCTCAACTCCTTGTTGTCTAACTATTATAGTAACTATTGTGTTGTCTTCTTCAATCAAAACTCTAATAATTTTTTATCAATACACAATTTTTTGAAATTACACAAATATGTAATGAAAGTTAATTTCGTATGTGATAAAAAAATGAGTTGGCACAACTCATTATAAAGCCAAAATTTTTGAGTTCAAAAATATATCCCACAAAGAAAAATGTTCATTACTTAGTATAAAATGTTACAATATAAGTATAATCAAAGGATTTCAACTTCAAAAATGATAATAAACTTAACAATCTCTCATCCTCCACTAATTACATGTATTTTTCCTTTAGCCTTTCCCTCAAAAGTATAATTTCATTAAAGGAATGTTGTTCCCATGAAAATAGATCCCTTAAAATGAAAACATAGGAAGCTAGAGAATAGGTCATTATTACATACAAATAGCCAACATATTTACCTTTCCTAATAAATATTTTGAAACAAAATACAAGATAAATTGTGGATTCTATAGAAAATGAAGAAGCTTAGGTCATGCCAGCAAGTGAACTGGAATTAATTTATTTTCCATAAACCATTATATATATAAAAAATTAATGATAA
>APFE030202382.1:0-13634 GCA_000404065.3 Pinus taeda
CCTTTATTAATATAAAATTTAACTATTTTAAAATATTAATTATAATAATATGAAGTTAATTTTACATTTATGAACTAAGTGATACCGAATAAACTTTGCAATCTAATAAATATTATATCATATATGATAACTATATATGCATTTGCAACTTTCTATTATTAGATCATAAATAACATTCAATTATTTTTGTCTATATTATATGCAACTAATTCAATATTTTGTATGTTTTATTGAAATCCTATACTCTTGTTTTCATTCTTAACTTTATAACACGTGCAATAAGCTATACAAAATCATTGAAAGAATTTTGTTTAAAATAACATCGAATCCTCACTCTCATCTGCAAGGAATTTATCTTGTTAATTACCATATTTATTTATAGACGAGGCTTGAAAAGTATAAAAAAAATAAATTCAATATATGGTAAGTATTGGGTGGGCTAATTTATAGGCATTAGAGGGTGTCAAAAGGATTATTGGATAACACTAAGGGATATTTTTTAAAAATAGAGATTATGTTTATTAGAATGATGTATTGGAAGGTGTTAAGGAAAGAATTTTGAGAGGTTTTTAATAATATTTAGTGAGAATAGAGGTATTCATTAATGTCTCATCAACACAAGTGTTATAGCACATGTTTACTTGTAAAGGTCATATAATCTCATGAAGATACTAATCATTTTTTTTTATAAATTAAATATATAAAAATTAAGATTGATGTTCATGTTAATAGGGACTTTCCAAGTTAGTGAAAATGGGGCTAGTGATTTACATTACTTAGATTCAAGTCTCTTATTTCACTCATGAATATTTAGTTAAATGTTTCCCATTTGAACATCGTAAGCTAGCTACATTGATTGCAATATTTCAAATTTAAAAGAGGAATGCTTATCCTAATGCATGAGCGAAACAAAATTAATATCCACATATACAAAAAAAATGGACAAATGTCTTGGGCAAAATAAACATTGAAAATAAAAAACATACACCTAAAGTAACTCTAAAAATATAAAATTAATTACATTAAATGTTTGGCTGAAGAAGTTGGAAAACGATGAGCATAAAAGAATATATAGATATAAGTAAGCTAACTCATCATTATTATTTAAAAAATAAATAAGAAACATGAAATAATTTATAAGGAGATAAATTTTAACTTTTAAATCATGTTTCAGGTTGATATATTGGACATGATGAAAATATAGTCCTTCCAAACTAAAAAGGGAAAAGTTTAAACTCAAACTAATATTTGTAAATTAAATATTACATATTTCATTATAAAACAAACTTAGAAAAATATAATTAATTCTAATTCAAAATCAAAATAAAAGATCAATATATAAAAAAAAAAAACTTTAAATAATAAAAATATAATAAAATATTAGTAAAAAAATGTAACATCAATATTCCTTGAAAATTGATATCAAATCATATGCCGATTCTAAAATATTTTAAGGAAAATGAGATTTAACCAATGTTTTTAATTTATAATAATAATTTTATAATTATTTATTAGTTGAGAAGTCGTTTTCATCTAAAGAGGTTAAAAAATTGTTGTAATGTTCATTTCTCAAAATAAAATGAAATTTAATAGAAATAAGAATATAAATAATATCATAATAATAATTATCATGACCATTATTATATAAAAAACATAAAATTAATAATTAGAATTAAACCAATGTAGATCTATTTTAATTTTAGATTTCTTTTTATTAGTGAACATTTTGGGTCTTTGGGGGTTTGTGATATGTCTAACATGTTGTCTTCTTCAGAAACCAGGTCAGAACCAAAAAATTTGAATTATTTAATTCTGCAATCTTCCGATGGGAAATATGCAGTATTGATTTTCCATTCTCAAGTGAATTGGTGAATACTTCAATTGCAGTTTCCCCATTGCCTCCTAGGTTTTCCGAGGTAGGATGTTTATATCTGATCCCAGATCTAGCATGGTGTCTTTTATCTAGAATCCTTCCACCTGCGCATTGATTAAGAATTCCTTCCCACTTCTCTTCTCATTCCTCTTTACCCTTCTAGATGCTTTCTATGGCCAGATTTCACAAGGTGGTCCTGCATTCTCTTTCTTTACGGATACTGTAGCTTTCAAGCTCTTCTATAATTCCCTTATCATGGTCTCATCTTCAACAATTTTTAAGAACAATTTAAACCATTCCCCAATAGATTGGGCATGGTCAGGCCCATAGATTTGTGGACCTCGGGTGTCCCTATCTTCAGTCATTCATTTGAACAATTTGGCTGCTACTTGGTTATGTTGCTTCTGGTGCTCGAGTTGATACACATTTTGTGGTGATGTCACCTTGACAATCACAGGGGTCTCCTCAACATAACTATCTTAGCCTTTCTTCTTCCCTCCTCGGGTGACTATATTGATATTTGTTGCGGAGAGACCTTCATCGGCCTGAGGCTCGGAATTCACCAGGTTAGCTCCTCGTTGTCTGGTCCTCTCTTCCCATTTCATGATGAGTTCTGAGAAATATTCCTTCACATGAGTGTTAACTCTAAATTTTGAACACCATGGTCTTCTCAGGAGTGGGCATTCCCTTGCGGAATGTCCTTCTTGATCACAGTTGCAGCATCTTAGGGGTCCTCTACCCTCGATCCCCCTCCGCGTCCATTACCTCATCGCCCCCCTCAATTTGCTTCATTGACTCAGAACATGGATCTATCCAGTCCTTCTACCAAAGCATATAGTGCTTGGCATTGATCGATGTGATTAGTAGTCAACACAGAAAACTCACACTAGTTGTTATTGGGGATGCTAGAGTACTTTTGCAGCACTGGACACATCCACGACAGGTGTCCATACGTTCTACAAATTTTGCAGAAATCTACGTTATTCCTTTCTCAGAAGTGTCCTTGCACCCCGATGGCCGCTACCCCTATAGTTAGAGTGGTTCTCGATGACCCCGCAACCCCTCCTACTTGGTTAAGACCTCACAGTCACGGGCATTCCATCACAACATTCCCCTCCACCAGAAAATGGTTGCAGCAAACATTGGGCCTAGCCGGTCGTGTAGGTTAAAGATCCCTTAGCTTCTTGGTCAGGTCTGCAATCTAGCTTTGTAAGCTCGTGATTACTGGGTCTTGCAGACTCATGCCTCCCTAGTATTTAGGGGGATATCCTATCATCACTTCTATCCGCGATGCTTTCTCCAAAGCATCCTGTACGGTTCCTATCTTCTGTTGTGTTAGTGGTGTTCTACTCAAGGGTAAGAGTACCTTCATGAACCAGTCCCATTGGTGGTTTGGGTCCAAAGTATAACTTATATTGGAAATTGCATCCTTAAATCTTTACATGAACTCCCACGTAGTCTCTAACTCCCTCCACTTGATTTCCCGCAACTCCAACAACCCTTATTGATCGGTTTGCGGTACTTTGAATTCTTGGAAAAAACCCCTCTTAATGTCATCTATGGTTAGTTCCTGGTCTTGCTCTGCCCACTTTATAAACCAGTGTAGAGTTTGTTCCCTAAGCGTGGTCTAGAATTCCACTGCTCGAACGCTATCCAAAGTCTGGCGAGCTCTCTAGATGGCTTCGCAAAGGTACCAGTGTTACTCCACATTCTCATTCCCCTTGCTGGAAAACTTCGGGTGTCTTGTAAATGATCCCACCATACTATTTTGAGTATTAGATAAATATATAAAACCGTTGGTTCCCAGCTGTAGTGGCCCGTGTAGTCCCAAATTACTACTGTAGCCGGTTTTGGTATCACCCGAAGTGTTAAGATTGGTCTTGTATTTTTCTCGCACTCTATATACTCACGCTACTTTTGTTAAGCTAAATATGAATTCTTCTAGTTTGTGATAAGGTACCAGGGGAAGGTCAGGGAAAACACCACTTGCACTTTGGGGTTAGGGCTACTAAACTTTGGTGGATGCTGGTTCTTCATTGAGTAACTTCCTCATTCTATGACCCATGTTGTTGTTATCCTCATGCCAACACAGGTGTCAATCTTGTTGTTCTTCTTCCACAGCCTTCGGGAAGGATCCTTCACAGGGTCCCGGTTGCGATCCCACATCTGTAAGATAATGGGATAGTCCTCCTCTAGTTCCTTATTGTAATCCTATTTCTACAACTTACAGGCAGGACCCTCTCCTTCTTTTCCCTAAGGCCTGAGCTACTCTTACCTGCCACTTATTTGCTAACAACACCCTTCTCTATGCTCTACATCTCTCACTTTCTTTAATCCTTCTTTGTCCATCCCCCTGTAGCACCCTTATCCCCTTGTGGGAAACATTTTCCCCTTTAGTTCCTCCCCCCAATACTGGGATTTTACGCTTCCATCCCAATAGTGGCTAGGTATAACATTCCATCCTCTACCAAAATCATCTTAATCCACGTCGGGTTTCTCCTATCAACTTCCCCCTTAATATGATGTGGAACACTTCCTCCACCTTTGAGTAGGATTGAGAGCTTACTGCAACAAACTCGACTACGTACCCTTCTACCATAGTTCTCACCCAGAAATCAACTACTCTCATCCGCTCGTTATCTAGTTGTTATAATAGTGCAATCTCGTATGAAGTCCAACTGTGGTAGGCTCTCATCGGTTCACTTGAAAGACTCTATCGCTTTACTTCCCGCAACCAATTGTACAGGTCTTCAGGGAATTTGCACCAAAAAATTTCATATCAGACATCTGAGCTATCAGTGTATAGGATCTGCTCATGCACACTACCAATTGGCTTATTCCTATAGGCAGCTGTTTCTACCACACATTTTTCTATTTTGGGATTCCACAAGTTTCCAATGTCTTTCTTAAACAACCTCGACACCATATTCTGAACTAGTTCTCCCAATTTCAGGTCCCAACAACAAGACCATTTGTTGGCTCGAGTGAGTCATCAGGGAAAAGACCCCATCTTCAGGCACGAAAGGCCAACAATGGTCTGCTGTAGTCTAGGACAGCGCTGACATTTCCACCTCACCTAGAAGGGAAAGATTCTCACCCGAAGCGTGCCGCAACCAAAAGGGGGAAGGGCTCAACATAGTATTGAGGGGTTCTAAGCTATACACAGGTGGTCATACACATATATGATCATAAAACGTGGACCATAAATAATAATATCTTCAACTCATACACTGAGACTCATCATATATGCCAAAAAACTTAACAATATACTAATGTCAATCTATCAAGCACCAACCTCATGTAACAAGGGGACTAATTAAAATTTTGATAAGCCATAATATAAGATGTGCAATAGAGTTGTGGGTCTTAACAATCATCAAATTTGAATTACATTAAAGTATTAGAACATAATGCATTAGAACTCAGCTCTTGGCCGTCAACAACACAAAGAGTACCGAACTCAGTAGCTCGGGTCAGATTTGCTCCACAACTCAGTTCCTTAGTTCCTAGCCCTTCCCGCTCTTGCTCTGGTATCTGTGTATTTCCTTAGCGGTCTAAGTCTTCAGTGTCTCAGCAACAACCTTAATGATTAATGAAACTTAGCAACAATAGTAGCAACACCATTAACAACCCATAGTCCAACCCTTCTTTTCTGTTCTTCCTCTCTTTATATCCTTCTCACTTGCCTGGATTTCCAGTTCTCACTCGACTGCTTTCTTCCTTGGATACCTTTGCAGTTTCCAGTTTCATCAGCTGCCTTTCCCTTCCACTGCCACCTTTCCGTCCCCTTCCTGCAACTTCTCATTCCACCACCCAATCGTTGTTGCCATTTGTCCTTTCCCGCCCTATAGTTGGTCAAAACTGGTCAAAACTCCTCGAAATTAAAGAAGGCTTCAACAATATTTATGACTTTTAATTATGGAGTTTTACTCAATCATTCTCTAACATATCAGTGTAATGGTGGCATATTAAGCAATACCTCTAATTTCATTACATATTAAAAATATATATCTAAAATTCACATTATTTAACCGCTTATTAATACGAACTCAATAAATATAATATTAACGAGTATTATGAAAAAGTAAACCACTTTAGATATAGATATTTTTACGATTATGATGCCCATGCTTTTGCAAAAATTGGTTGATCACCATTATCATGTAACAAATTTTATCTAAAAAAAAATTAAATTTCATCATTGTTGTTGTTTCTTGGATTGCCCTAGTAACCAATGACAACCCGAAAAGACATCCATTGAGGGTTAGAAACCCTCCATCTGTAGGTGACAAGGGATGACCTCCCTTTCATCATAGGGGGTCTTCCCTGAAATGATGTAAATTAAATAGTCGTGTAAACACTATAAATTAATGATTTTTAATTTAAAAAAATAATATGGCTAGATTAATGAAAAAATAATATCTTTGAATTAAAATAAGGTTGAAAGATTTAGCTTTAGGAAATGAACATGTGTAAATATAGATCTATGGTTGGAATAAATAATAAAATGCGCAATCAAAATAAACAACTCTAACTACATTAAAGAAAACACATATGAGAAATTATAATAAAATAAAAATCTCTATAATTTGACTATAATGTTATTTATCTAAATCTAAACATAAATTAATTCATGTCAAATATTATATTACTTTATAAATAATGTATGAAATAAATAGGTAACACATTCAGTTTCCAACAATATAGGTTAGTTAATAAATTGTTCCTTAAAGTTTATAAAAGACTAATAAAGTTTATAAAAGACTAATAAAGTGCACATTTGTTATTAATATGTTAATATCAAAATATAGGGATAAACATCAAAAAATTATATAAAGAAAAAATTTAAACCAAATACAAATAAAACAAAGGGAATCTGGTTTGAAAAACATTCAAGTTAAATATGTGAGTAAGGCATGTATAACATGTATTTTCATGCCCTCAACCTACAACATTTAATCTAAATGTGATTTAAAATCTTTTTCAATAAAAGGTATTAAAAAAGATTAAAATCAATATATCTGAACAAGGTTCTCTATCTAATAAAGTTAGATGAGAGATCTTATGCATTTAACTAGTAAACCTAGGTCAAAAGAACAAGTAAAAATGAGAAAAAATAAATTTCCTCTTTAATGTAATTTGTTTATGAAATATTGCAAGTAATTATTTAATGTCACGTATTCTAATATTTAATCTACAATATAATAAGAAATTTCTCAATCTGATTACTCCCAACAATATTAATATCTCGGAAAGAAACAAACCAAATAAATGTTAAGTAAAACATGAATTAATCAAGTGAGATGCATAATATTAATATCTCGAAAATAAACAAACCAAATAAATGTTAAGTAAAACCTGAATTAATCAACTAAGATGCATAAAATACCAATTGAACAAAAACACTCAAAATCTAAATAAAAAAAATACATAAATAAGAAGGTGCATGTAAATAAATAAAACAAAAAATATTTATTAAAAATTAACCATTTACACGACAACCTCCCTCGGTAGAATCTAGCTTATATATCAAAGTGTACCGTAAACATTCCCAAACATGACCCATTTTCTCCTATCATCTCTCATAAATTCCTTCATTATGAATCTTGGAATCTCTCTCAAATGGAAAATGAAAGTTTTTTTTTATAATTAAAAAGAAAATAAAAAATGATTTAATGGAATCTTTTCCACAAACTCCTTGATTGTTATTTATCTCCCCTATCTTTCTTAAATTTAAGTATAAACTCACGCTTCTCGCCAATCATTTCATGTAGTATTAGAAAATGAATTTAATTTTTACTTTCAGTAGATTATAGTATACTTTTTCGTAGATTATAGTATACTTTTTCTAACTATAAGGAAACATTAGGTTAAAAATATATATAATGTGTAAATTGGTTTCAAATTATTAAAGTTTTTTCTAAATTTCCTTTAATGCTTCTCCCATGCCGTATTTATACCGTACATTCTCTGTCCAACTATTAGACTTGAAATGATGCATTTAAATGAAATACAATAAGAAAGATATAAATGCCTATTTTAGTTTTTTAAATATAATATAAATTAATGATAAATTTCATAATTCGTATATTAATATAAATTTGAACTACAATTTTTTAAATTTCCATCAACCCTTATAAATTATCTTATAAAATATTAAAATCAAGTTTCAATAACACGTGGTATTATATAAATATATATAATAATTTATGATATATATATATAACTTTTTAAACAAAGGTTGTTACTCATTAGGGTTAAAAATATATATAATGTGTAAATTTGATTTCAAAATTATTAAAGTTTTTTCTACAATTTCCCTTTAATGCTTCTTCCATGCCGTATTTTTACCGTACAATTCTCTGTCCAACTATTAGAGTTGAAATGAAAAATGCCCTTTAAATACGAAAGACATTATAAATGCTATTAGTTTAAAATATAACATAAACTGTTTTAAGTTTCAATGTTCATATTTGTATATTAATATAAATTTGAAAGTAAATTTTTAAATTTCATCAACGCTTATAAATTAATTTATAAATATTAAAATCAAGTTTCAAATAACAAGTGGTATTATATAATAATATATATAATAATTTTATGATTTCCAATGAATAGTATAATATTATAGTTTTAATATGTAAATGTTATATATAATATTTGTAACATAGTTTGTATAATAAATAAATTTATATATATAAACTTTTTTAAACAAAGTTGTTACTCATTGGATCAAGAGAGGAGAGAGAATGTTGACTCCAACCAAAACTTGACGAAATGTTGACCTTTGATGATTTGTAATAAAGAGTAGTCGAGTGTGAAAGTGGCAAGTGTTTAAACTTGTTAGGATGCCCAAAGCATTCAAGTGATGTATTAATTTCATGATGGGAGAATACTTTCGAAAAGGTATAAAAATTAGCAATTTTCCCATAAGGGTGCAAAGATACACTGAAGGAATAGAAGATTTAGAAATATTGTATAAAAGAACTAAATAGTTAAATATAAAAACTCATATTTCTAATAGAATGAATATTATATAAAGATTATTTGAAATTAAATTGAGATATATAAAATGTATAACTGATACAACATGGTGGAACATATATTGTATTGAGATAAAGTGGATTCAATGAATGAAAATATACCTAGTAGATAATGTTATCCTTATTGAAAAGTGAAACTTGAGAATCAAGAATCGACCAAGTGTCATAGATGTGCAACAACAACAAATTTAATGGCATTGACTGATTTCATTTTCACCCATGTTAAATCGTAGTGTATATTTAATAATGTATCAACTTAATCCTAAATTTATTTTTCTCCACTACTCCCCAAAACATTGGATTTTGGTACAACAAGATGCATTGATCCTCTAAAAAAAAAGTTAGATCTTCCATACCTAGAAGCTATAGTATCGCATTCCATTGGCAAATCCAAAGTCTTCGAAGATGAGACTCATTCTTAGCTCCTCTATTTATTCACAACAATTAATGTCTAGTTGTTCCAAAATTAAAGTAACTAAACAAAAGTGGAGGCATTTCCATCAAAAAGTGTTGAATTCATATGAATTTCAAATTGCTAATAACATTATTGGCACACATTTTAAATTTGTAGAGAGATCATTTTTTATTTAATAAACCTACTTTATAATATAAATCAACGTAGAAGTCACTGACCCAAGTGTCACGAATAGGGTCCACTATTGAAGGCATGTGCATAAGGTCTCCCAAGCCAATGCAAGCACTATGATGTGGTCCCTCTTCTCACAACCTATACATGAGCTCAAAGTGCTGATAGTTCTTGCCCCAAGTGTGTTACCACATGGTGCTTCTATCGGTCATTTCCCCACCACATGGTGTTGCTAGTCCTGGATTTCCACCAACATGTGAGATCGATCTTTATCAAGGTCCTAGATCCTACTGACTCGTTCACTAGGCCACATAGTGGGTCCTCTTGCGAGATTCCACTAGTCTAGTCAACACTGCTTCATAAATCAAGTTAATGTTCTTATTACAAGCAAAGAAAAAAAATGTTGGATCATGATGAGAAACCTTCTACTTTGGTGGTTTCTTATGTGCTGATGGAAATTTATGATTGCAAAATTTGCTTATGCCTATAGTAAGATGACTAATGGAAAATTAGATAGTGAAATAGCTAAATGACCACGAATATTAAACAATTTGTTTGTAAAGTTATCCCTAATTTGAAAAACTAATCATAGATATGTATTAAAACCATTCTTGATATGAAGTACCATTCTCACTATTTATAAGAAAGTTTCATTATCTATAATGGTCCATTCCACTTTTCACATATATTTTATTTTTAATAAATATATATATTGAAAGAAAATATTTTTTTTAAATAATTATTTTCAACATAACACAAATATTACACACATTGTTAAATACGTTTTAAAATCCTCAAACTCACAATACTTGAAAAAAATATGACTAATCATCCTCAAGTATATAGACAGTTTTCTACTTAATAAATACACTAAAGAAATAACATGACAATATAACATGCATTAGCGATGGAAGGACAAGTAAAATCATGGCATGAGTGGCACTTGTTTCATACAAGGTTTGATATTTAGTGTTAGAATGTGAAAAAGTGGCATTTGAAACAAATATCTAATCTTGAGAACCCTTAACTATAACACCTTGAGTAACATTTGAAATATTTTAGGGAAAACATCCCAATGAAATATTATCCTAGAAGCTTACTTTTATCACAATCACAATGAGACATAATATGAGTGGAGCTACCTATTGTTATACATTATACATTTTTCAGATGGAAATAAATAATGAAATCTCATTCATCTCATGTGGTTGAACCCTAACTAAGTCTAGGCTCCCTTCCTACCTAGTCAAGTATATTCTTGAAGAAATGGTTGAATTTATCAGAGTTTTAACATATATAGATGCAGGATATGTAACAAGCTAACAAGTTTCGTCTAAAGGGAAGACATGGAGAATAGATGATGAGAATAATGTCCTTGTACATTGAACTCTAAGAGTATAGTGATAACTATACAAAATGAAATTATTGGAATGACGATAGAAACGGAACAATGATTTTCTAATGGAAGTCGTCAACTCCATATGTGCTTGGAGGAATGGAAATAGAAATGGCACACCAGTTTTCTCATGGAAGTCATAAGATCCATATACGGTGGGAGGAAAGGGTGTGATGCTAAGCCTTATACTCTTTGTTCTCATCGTTATTTCATTCTCTTACTTGAAGAAGATGCATGCTCTTTATATTATCAACTATGATTTTCTGAACTCCATTCGAACAGGTTATTAGTGTTGTGGGAAGAAGAAGTTTATGACTTTTGATCATAGGGGAAGGAAAATGTGGTGGTGATAATGGTTGGTGACTCGAAACCAAATTTTGTGGCAAAACCAAGGCCTGTGATGGTCTAGGGATTGATTTTGAATGTCTCAGAAGTGTGTGAAGAGAAGGAAACAATGATTTTATTATGCTTCTCTTTTTTGATCTTGTTAAATTTCTTATATCAATCTTATGAGCTTTTTCTTGACCTCCAAGACAAGTAGAGATAAGGGTTGAACTGACTTCGACTATAAAGTAACAAATTTTGATTGAGACATAAACAAATGAAAATTTTATTTTATTTTCTCTTAATTATCAAGATATACATATTTGTTTTCATGTAAATTGCTATATTCAACTTTTGGAAGTTTTTGAACAACCTAGACAAAATACAACGAGAGAAGTTGGCCTCACAGGCACTGAAGGTAACATACATAGAAACCCCATAGACACCAGAAAACTGCCTTGAACTGCAAACCTTGATGACCTAAATCATTCTTTTCAATATTACAATAGATCATTCATTCATAATTAATAGTAGAAAATACTTCATTTACATGTACAGAGAAGTAGCTTAACTACCAACCATGGTCTTTAAACGGTCTCTCATGGCCTTTTTTATACATGATCTAACATAAAGAAAATTTTGATACATGATATGACATAAATAAATTATATTAATGTTTACTAAGGCCAATAGATAGTTTCAACAACTTCACCCCAAACTTAATACGAGAAATTTCACCCTGCTTAGGTATAGCGATTAGTGCTAACTGTGGCAACAAGTTTTGCATAATAAGGGTTCTCACTCCTATTATTCTTTCCATCACTCACATCTTTGAACTTTATCATGCACTTCTCCTAATTTTCCTTTCACTACTTCCCATCATGCTTAATACCCTCCATCGCTAAAAGCTCGGAAAGTTCTTCCCATAATGCCGCCACCGAGACAAGTTGGAAAATATTGACTCTATCTCTACCCTAAAGTTAGTTAACCACAAAAATTTAACTCTACATATCATATCATGACATTAGAAATATGAATAAGGTGATAGGGTGAGTATTAGAGGCTCCCACTCTTAAGCTTAGGAATGGAGGTCGAGTTTGGCAGGTTACTCCAAAAATGGGCAATGGAAACTATTAAGTAGTCACGTTTTCTATGGAAAATGGGATGAAAGATGAGGTTTCTTACACTTTATCTAGAGTAATCCTTCACCACAACTAAATAATCTACTTCAAACGCTTAAATTTTCCATGATGAAAGGGTGTGAAGGCGTTGGAGCATCCATGAATCAAACTCCCCTTGTTTTGGAATGTCAACCCATGTCAAATTTCAATGATAACAAACCTCTTCAATAAACCATATTGAATGTGCCAAGAGAAGCCAAAGGTCAGTTGAATATTTTGATATGTGCAGTGGAGGAGAAAAATGAGGGGTACAAGATTCTCAAGCTTATTGCTAAAGCAAATATTGTATTGGTCACTCAATGTTGTTTGTTTGATCACGTCAAGAAGGATTGTATCTCAATATTTGGTGAATTTGGTGCTGAAAATGAATGTAAAAGTTTGTGGAAGAAATGATTCTTTTGTTACCACAATTTGGTTTAGAGATGGCATCCCAAGATTTAGTTCAGAGGAAACATCCCACTACAATTTTTGGACTTTGACTCATCATCAAAATCAACATATTTTATAGTTCAAGTACATGTGCTTGATGGAAGATTTCCAGTAGTATCATATTTGCATCTCAAAAGCCTTGGATTCCGTTAGTGAATGGAATCAATGTTCGCCTCAATAGACTTCCTACGGTTTGTTGGTAACAACCAGATATGAAATGGCATGAGATGGATCATGGTGTACCGATTAATTCATACCATGGGACATCGGAGATGGGGTAGAGGATCTTTTGACTTGCTTGTGGAGATGAAGTTGAGTTGGAAAAGTATCAACAAAAGTTGAGACTCGAACCACAATGGAGAATCAAAACTTATGTGTACCATCTCTGGTTACACCAGGAACGTGCTAAGAAGATATTGAATGGAGGAACATGAAATAAAGTTCCCGGATTGGTTGGCATGAATAGTGTTTTCCTAACATAGTCTATAGAGGGAACACCTTCGATGTAATTAGTTTTGGAGTCATTCTTGATTCGGTTGACGTGTGGGGACCCTTTTGTTTCAAAGACTGAAGACATATTAAATATGTGTGATCCATATTATAACTCCAAAGGAATGCATATGAGGCTTCATATTGCATCTCAAAAGGAACATAGTATTTTTAGATACGTGAGGGATAAGCATTAAATGTGCTTTAAATGTTTTTAGGAGTTACATTACTCATAAGTACATGGGTTCAGGAATAGTGAAGGCGAGATTAGGTTGATAATTTTTTTTTTTTTATAAATTTGTTCCTGAATTAT
>APFE030202398.1:0-40642 GCA_000404065.3 Pinus taeda
AAATGCTGGTAGCCTTACATTTATAGCAAGACGTCGATCATCCTCCCTTATGAATCTTGATAAAGCAATAGCATAGGCATTTGTATGAAGAGACTTGAGCTTTAAAAAAATACCGACAGGAAATAGATGAGTGCATGTGTTGTGCACGCTCCATCTCAGAAACAGAACGAATGTGTAACAATTGTATATACCTATTACCCAATTGGATGTAAAAAATGGTGTATATATAGAGTGTATACATGAATTAGAATTGTAGCAGAATAAAAAATGCATGGGAATGCTCGAAATGTTAGATTTCTAGCAAAATCAACGATATGAATATATACAATTTCATGAATTAGACTTGTAGCACCTCAAAAATGTTTGGAAATGCTAGCAGTCTAGGATTAATAGAAAAAAACATTGACCATCATCAGTTGCGAGCCTCAATAAAGCATTGGTGAGGGCATTTGTATGAAGAGACTCTGACATTCGCTAAAGACTAACTGAAAATAGATGCGTGTGTATTGTATGCTCCAACTCTTGAACAAAGGGGATGACCAATAGCCCTGTTCCATGTTGGATGTAAACAATCATGGATGGACAACATGTGTACAGGAATTGCAGTGAAACATTAAAATAGGACATAAAGACACCCTGGGCATATATCCACTTAGCACAAGATAAAATGGACAAAAGTATACACATTGAGTATATGTTGAATCATGATAGAGATGAACGAATCCTTTCATTTAGAGGTGGATGAGGAAAGCGTAATTCTCCTCCATTTCTTGGACCTTCAGCACTAGGTGGAACAAGTATCTTTGCTATACCATCAACACTAGGTGGAGTCATGTTTGAATACAGTGAAACAAGTGTCTTCACTTCAACTAAATGTGTAAGAGGCCTACCAATTGATCCTTGGCAGATTACAGTTGACTAGACTTGCAATTGGGTGAATTACATAAATGATCAAAACCAAAAACTTATGTTTGTATATGAGATAAAAATCCAAAAATATTTCAAGGACATATAGGCAAGCAACCAAATAATAACTGGACAAAGCATAAGAAATTGATAAATGAAAACAAAGCAGGCTAACTACAAACATTGTAAGACATTGATTTGTAAAATCAGAGCCAAAAAAAAAGTGGGTACATGAGCCAGAAGTTTACTTTTTCATTTCAATCTAGAATAATAAAAACCATTTGCAAAACTGCTATGACAGAAAAGAATTTTTGAACTAAATTGGACAGAAAAAACACATCTAAGGATGGCACATGCATTTTTTAGCAAATTTGCAACAACCTCAGCTCAACCATATATTAACAGCCAAGTTGGACACTAAATTGGTGTCTGATCCCCCCTTATTTGTGAGACAAGGGATCTCATCCACATAGAAATTTGATTGCTAAAGTCTACCATACATGTTAGGGAACCTATCTACTTTTTGTACATTGACGAATCAACCAAATCTGAATCTAAATCTACTGAAAACTTCAAAATATGTATCATAAAAGTAGCCTAGGGTTTATTGTCCATTATCCGAAACTTTTTCAGAATCTCAATTGCTTACTTACCCCTGTTCGAGGACCAGCTCACCTCAACTCATCCAAACCTCCAAGACCAAGACATAACACATGAGGTTGATGTCCTTCATGTCAACTTCACTTGCTAGTTTCTTATTGCACCATGGGATAGAGTTTTTTAAACTAATTGTTAGGACCAGGTAATCTACATACAACACAAATATAAGCATATCAAATTTATCATAATCAAACAAATAATAAAATTTAGGACCTGCAACGGTCATAGTGATGCCTAGAATATATCTTGTGTTGTGAGAGAGATTGAATGTTGCCTTGTGGAGGAGGTCGAGTGCTCTGTAGATAGTGTTCTACCTGTTCAAATGCGTGTCTCTTCACTGGGGTTGACTTGACTTGAAGGAAGTCCTACTTAACAAGTTTGGAGCCAAAAAATAAAATTTCAAAATTCAAAGTCTTCTCTTTTGAGATTTGAAATATCGTTTCAAGGGCTAATCAATAATTATGACATGAAGAACATGTCTTACATTTTCACTACATATTTCAAGGGCTAAAATATAAATTATGGAGACCGACCATAGCTACAAAATTCAACAGGTAGAAGGTGTGAAATCACCTTCAAAGGGATACTAAGTCATCATCATCCTCAATCATATCTTCATGAGGAAGGTACAATGTTAGCTTGAGAGTGTCTGTCATCTCCTGGGCATAACTAATCTCCAAGCAAGGTCCTAGCCTAGATCACCAACATCCAAGCTCTTGAGGTTGAGGGAGGGTCTCATCAACTATGCCAAGTCACCTCCAAGGTCAACATCCCTCAAAAGGTGCCCAACTTCCTTTGTCAAAATTCTCTATGTCATCGTCAAAATGGTCGGACATCATCTATGGAGATTTGAAGAAGTATCATATCATCCCTTAAGGGATCTTGGCTGTGCTTAGAAGAATCATCTAAAACATACTCAAAGAATCAAGTGAGATCAACACCATTGGTTCAAGAACCATAAATGCATCATGGTGGACCATACTCAATGTCAAAACCATCAAAGTACTTCACACAAATATCATATTTAAATGTGTTGCTAGCTTATGATTGTGCACAATTTCCTATACTTATGTATGAGAGGGTTATTACATGAACCTATTATATGTTTCATACCCTAAAGGGAGGAATAGTTCCTAATTCGACCCTTTTAAATGATAGGTAAAATTGCTAGGTGTTATGGGTTGGGGTTTACTTCATGAAAGGTGTCACACTTCACACAAACATCATATTTAAATGTCTCACTAGCTTATGATCATGCATAATTTACCATACTTAGGTATGGGAGGGTTATCACATGACCCTATTAGTTCTTTCAAACACTAAAGGGAGGAATAGTTTCTAAGTAAACCCTTTTAAATGATAGGCAGAAGTGCTAGGCATTATGGCTTGGGGTTTACTATATGAAAGGTGTCATAGTCTTACACTAGGTTATGTGAAATTCATTGTCCATGAGTGCCTTTGTAGAGAGAGCACTTAGTTGCTTAATGTGCCCTCCCTTGCCTTTTTTTTTCCAAGCACTATATTTGCCTTTTTATTCATTTAACATGGCTTGCTTAATAAGCTTCATTAATTTATAGAGTAATAGTGATAATATAATCCTCTGCTAATGATGAGTAGTTCATCACTTCATAGGGAGCTAGGATGTTCCCTGAGAGTTCCTTGATAGGCGTTGTTGTTTCTATTTCTTGAAGGCAATTTATTGGTTGGAGACTGTGCCAAGAAACTCAATCTGCTTTAGGTTGAAGCTAGTCCTTGAACCAGAGGGGGCTTCCTTAATGTTACGAGGCTTTTTTCTATTCACCATCACTGAACAACAACCTATCAAGCATAATGGTCAGATTTAGGGGTTTTTGGAAGAGTGGTTGCTAATGAGTCACAAATCCCTGCTTAACAAATAAACCCTCCCTCTAAGAGACCCAATCAAAGTGCCAACATCCAACTATGACATACTAATCAACAACTTGAAGGCCTAGGTAGAAGAGTTTAGAGACTATTAGCTAACATTTATGCTCTGTCCGAACACTTATATCAATAGATAATATTGAAAAGCGTGAGAAGAGGCTTCATTAACTCAACAAAATATAATTTTCAATTATGCAATAACAATAATCCAGAGATGCAGAGGAGATCAAAATTAACAATATGTTTACGTAATCTGCCCAGAATTGAACATAACCTTTCTAGGGATGTTAGAGAAGCCGAATCTCAACCTAACCCTTCCTAATAATTGATACAATTGCAAAATATATGATGAAAAGAATATTTGACACAGGAAAGCATGTACACATGAAACAAAATCTGGCAAAAGCAAAAACCAGAGATCTTTAAATAAAAACTCTAAAATATCAGGCTATTACAATATACAAGAGTTTGGGTTCCTAAAAGCCAACCCTTTTACAAAAAAAATAAAGAATATATAGCAAAGCATAATCTTGAAGCAGTTATAATCTTCAGGAATAAAAATTTTATGATATGTTAAAAATCAGTGTTATAATATCGGCGAAATATTGCAAATATCGTGATATTTTCAGGCAAATGATATTTCGGCAGGTAAATATTGTGATATTTTCACATTTGAAAATATCACGATATTTTGAAAATCTTTGGCTAAATGTCAGCTAAATATTTCCATATTTTGAAAATATCGGCTAAATATCACCATGTTTTGAAAATAACGGCCAAATATTGCAATGTTTTGAAAATATCAGCTAATGTTTAAAAATATGAAAAAAGAGATTTTTTATGTTAGCCTTTCGCCGATATTGTCGATAAGATGTTTTAAGGACCCTCAACGATATTTTTCCAATACGAATATTTTCAACACTGCTAAAAATAAAAAATACTTCTGATTTGTTCCAGGAAGGTGTAAAGAATTGAGAACTGAATGCCTTCAAATCTAGACCAAATTCACATCTGCTACATAATATGCCAATTGTATCCTTTGAATGCTCTTAATGCTGCCTGAATATTCTCATATAGCCTCTGAAAATCTGCAAATGTCCTCAAATAGTGAAATGACTCTATGACTGATAATCTTTAATCACTGGAAATTTGGAATTATGTTGATGATGTTCCTCCAAATCTGGAGCTGATTCACTTGACTGCTAACCCTCTTCCTTTTAAAACTGAAACAGTTTAAATTTTTCCTTGAAACTTTATCAACTTAATAAGGCAATCTCTGCCACCTATGTTAGACAACTCTCATTTACAAAACATCCACCATTAGTCAGGGATTTGGATTTCTCTAGTACTGCAAAACATTTTTTACCAAGTCTGATATGTCCATGCGCTACAACTCTGCACATTTCAATCCTAACATTGCTAATTAATAATTATAATGCCTCCTTAAGAGGCCAATCTCTAGCATTACTATCGAGAATTTGTTGAAATCAGTCATTTTCAATTACTCTTTCAACTGCATGTGTTAGAGTGATGGGTGGTTTTGCTATCTGCAATTGCAGAAATAATATTCCCAGAGCATAGAAATCAAATATGGGTACACAAACACTAGTCCTTTAGTTTTCTTGATCAATATAACAAAATGTAGTTGTAGGGATGGTTTCTTTGTATTCTGTTACCTTGGTTGTAGTGTTTGTAGGCACAAGCCTATCAAGACTCACATCACCAATCTTGCTAATAAATTGTGGTCAAGCAAGATATTTGCAGGCTTCAAGTCATGATGAACAATCGGCTTTGGCTTGGCACTGTGATGAAAAATCCTGTAAATGCCACTTCCCAAGCAACATTGAAGCATGAAAACCATGCAAAGGGAGTACTGTTGCCTTTGGAGTATATACAATCTTCTAGGCTATCATTTGCCATATATTCATAGACCCAACACCCATGCTTAGGACATGCCCCAAGAAAAAGTAGCAAAATTTGAAATTGCTATTGTATTTCTTGAGCTACTGCACTTCTAAGAACTTTGATGGCCACTGTGGTATGTTGCAAACATCCCTTGTGGACTGCAACAACCTCCCTCTCTTATCTTGAATGATTCAGATGAAAAATTTGTGGGAGATTAAATTTATAATATTGAGTATATTTTGTATCCTTGATTTGTAGATGCATGTTCTTCCTGTGCTTTCCTTCTCCCTTCTATCCTTTGGAGAGCTAGTTCATTGGATTTGATCTTTTTTTATTTAGTTATTCTTCCTGGGCTACAGCAAACATACCTAGAGTATGCTTGTGTTCAAGCCTTAACCTTCTAGCTCAATCATAATGTTTTTCTAGATCTTTGACAAAGGTTAATTCACTTTCTCTAATGTAGATGTTATTTCATAATCACATGAGACATTGTCATTTTCATGACCACCTCTCATGCTGTTAGAGAAAACAGTTGTCTTAAAAGAGCTCAAATTGTTTCTATATGAACTACAACTGGAATGATATCTAAAATATTCTAAACTACTAGTTTCGAACATTGTAGATGAAGCTTGGTGAACTAAAGCCAACATTCCTTATGATATTTTATATAGAGCACAAATACTTGGGCCATTTTCCTTTATAGTTGTTGTTACATCAATGCACTTGAATCAATGAAGTAAACAATGAAACCAATCTTCTTAAGCTTCTCCACCTCAATAATGTTCTGGCCAACAAAACATCAATGTCAACATCTCTAATATGAGGGAAGCATGACAAATGCATTTTCCTTATTTTCGCTCAGAGTTGTTGTCTCTGTATCAAAACTGGGCTCTAAAAGATGCCCATACCAAATCTGCAACTTGACCTTGCACACATTGAATCTACGACCAAATCAATACTTTATAAGGCATCTAAGATTGATTTCTATTTTTCAAAAATAAATCTGAGTACCCTTTCATGCTGTATATACAAGATCTATGTGAGAAAGCTGTGGTAGGTGAATAGATGCGGTGGATCTAGATTGGGGCACTCTACATATTTTAACCCCTTCTTTATTAACATTACAAGTTTATACTTGTGCAGTTTTCCTCACCTGTCCAGTGTTATTGGCCACAATATTCTTGGCATGATTTATGTCTTCCTTTGAGTGTTGTAGGTCTAGAACAGTGGAAATTGAGGCACCTCTTAACCAATATTATAGGCCTGTATATTTTGAGACCTAATGATTCAACACTAGAAACTATTCCATAGTAAACCTACTTTCACAATCCTCGATCCAGAACTGGTGTGGTTTACACATGAATTGGAGTTTAGCTACAATGTGCTCAAAGCAGTTTCTTTTTGGCATAATATTTATCCAGATTCTAATCTATCGCCAGGAAATTCATCCAAATTGTTGACTATCACCCAAAGAATCAGCGATGTCAATCAAAACAATCAGGAGATTGTCGTGGAGTTAGCTTCCTCAATAGTAATAGCACCATAATATTTTCTTCATGAAAGGTGTGCATAAGCTTCTGCAAATAATAATGCAATCACTATGAATGCAAGAATGCTCGCATTCAGGGTTCAGAATCTGAAGCTAGATAAGGTTGCATATTAACATGAACAATAGTAGGTAAAGGATATGCCATTGTTTTTCCAGAGCCTATATCAACAATACTAATAAAATTTCATTCATCAAAAGTCATGGGCTACAAATACTGTTCCATTGTAAGGATATCAACACCCATAGCACATGTGTCATTCATTGTTTTCTTTATCTCTTTATTAGATTCTTCAAGACCCAACATTATGGAAGATTTGGTCACCATTTCTCCCTTGAATCCCTTCACATGCTTCAATATAAGTAAGCTCTGGTCATACCCTCATCAACATATCTACATTGATGAATTTGAACAACAATGGCCCTCAAACCTTACGATTGTCAACATCTTGATGTTGGATTAGCTAAACACTTGCACACCTTTTAGGATCATGATGAATAAGCTGGGCTATTTCTAGTTGACCAAATGAATCTACAACTTCCTGTCCTCCTTGAGTTGTAACAAGCTTTATGTTGAAACCACAAGCTGTTAGTGGAGGGGAGTACTAGCTGTAAGTGGTTTTTATGAAGGGGCCTCTACTATTTACCATGTAGTGTTGTTTACTAAATACAAATCAGTACAGATAGGTGTCCATGAGGTATGTATAATAATTTTCTTTTAAAGGGTCCATCATAATATGTAGTAGGGTTGAATTTATGGGTTTATATTTTAAGAAATACCTGAGTATTTAGAAACCTTAATCTTAAGTATTTTTTCCCTATGATTTGATTTCTAGGGCATGGGATAAACTCTAGAATAACATAAAGGGAAAAGAGTATGATCTAACGTTTGAATTTAAGAAACCCTAAAAATGCCTCTTGATTACATAAAAACTCTAGAGAAGTAACTTGACATCATGTTTTGGACAAATATATTGCTTGGGTTACTTGTTAAAATAGTATTGTATGTACAAGAAGAAAAAAATGGATGGGGTGATCCATTTGAAGGCATGATATAGCTCTTCGTAACACCTCATAAATCATGGAGTCATTGTTCAAAAACTTTATTAAATATATTCCCTAGATTTCTCAACAAATAACATAATCAAACTCACACAAATAAATGGTTGAATCTTACATTTTGCATAACAGTAGATGTATATGGGGGCATTAATGATCCTTGCATGCCAACATTGGTTGTATTGAGGGGCATAAATGAATCTTGTATGCCAACAAAATGCATGCTTAGTAAAAACACAAATATTAATAAATATATATAGTGAAATAAGTTAACTAAATGCACAAAAATATTAATCAAGTTTTACCACTATCATTAGCTTAGATGTATTATAAGGTGTTGTAGGGGTTGGAATGACTTTAGTGATTGCCTGCATTCTACAAACATAAATTAACGTAATATCATAAGGAATATAAGATAATTGAACTTTGTTGAGGATCCCTGAGGTTACGGAGGGATATAATATACCTCCTTGTTTAAGCACCTAATTTTGCCTGGACTCCAGTATTCCATCCAAAAGTTCAGGAACTTAGAAAAAGTTACAATATATCCCCTTGTTTAAGTATGAATGAATCTCTTCTAGAAGACAAGGATGTGTACAATCAACAACTTTCCTTGGATAATCCATTGAAGAGGCTTGAACACGCTGAGGGACCATAATATGATACCCTAGTGAAAGATCTTGAGCTTATAGAAATTGATGTGACATGAGAGACTGAATATTTGTCACTGCATGTCCCACCTGGAGACCATGTGTGTGTCACGGAGAAGGATGCTACGGTTTTAGATGGGATAGATCATTCTGAAAGTATTCTCCTCACATAAAATCCTATAGAATCTGGAGAACTAGCTGAGGGTTATACTATTTTGGATGATATGAATGTTCCTAGTAAAGGGGATTCAAGAAGAACCAAACTTATAGATAGAATACTGACTTTGAGCAATAGATTACAAAATTTGCAATTGGACTTACAAGGACCATTCCCTATATTGTTGATAAATAAAATTTCCATATTATATGTGATTTTATCTTGTTGGTAAAAGCAAGTTGTGTGTGATATGGACCTATTTCATGCTAAAGAATTAGAGTCTAGTGCCAAACACATGATCACATATCGAAGCAAAAGATCATCCCAGTGCATCTCCTAGAATGGTAGATATCAAGTGACAGAATGTGGCCATTTATCGCACATAAGTTGAATTATATATCAATGAGCCAATGGGGAGTGCTTTTTCATAAAAGGATGAGCCCATTTCTCAAAACACACCCAAAGGAACTAGGATTGTTACAATGTTGTATGTTGGATTAGGGTGCAACACTATCATGTTATAAGACACAATTGCATATAAAAGGTTATACTCCATTATTAATTTAAATTGTGATGCTAATTTAAAATTAATTATTGAGTTTTTTGCCTTACAACACTAAAAAGAAAATATAATTGAGTGGAAAAAGTGGAACCAACATCACAAGAAAAACCCAATATGGTATGATGTCCTCTTGAAGAAACCAACCATGTCAAATGTGAGGAATATCAAGAGAGGATGAATGTAGAAAAACCCCTAAATCTTGCAGAATTGGTGAAGATCCTGAAGTAGAAACACTCCTAAATATTGCAAAAATAGTGAGGATCCTAAAAGAAATATTCTAAAGCTACATGATAGATATTGAAAGGATAATCCAAGAGAGAGAAAGACCATTAGAATTGAATGCATTGTTGCTAGAAAATCTATCTGAAACTCAAAAGCAATTGCAACAAAGACCTAATGATATCGATAATTAATTTCAAAGATAAAGATTTGTTGAGAGGTTAAAAAACACATATTATCTACTAATAAAATGAGGAAAATAACCTCCATAAAAATACACGATGCTAAAAGGATAGATACATCTAGTAACAAATCATTATTTGATTCATCTAAGGTTGGGATAGTCAATTCATGTGAGCTTCTTGGAAATGGTTCCAAGAATGAATTACATAAGAAAAATAAAAATAAGCATTCTTGAAAAAAACTTCCTTGAAGGAGAATAGATTCAAATCACAATAATGCAAGACTTTAGGAAATGGTACCAAGATGAGTTTCTTAGCCAAGATAAAACTATTCTAGAAAGATATAAGTGTGAAAAAATACTAGATAGTTACTTGCAAAACAAGAAACAAGAGAGAATAAAACCACTAAGAAATTAACTAATGAATGAGAGAGACAATTCAAATTTCTAATAAAATCTAATAATATGTTATTAATGAATATGAATGCAATATATAGACTCTGCTAGAGACCAATTAATTCAAATTAGGTTGGGGTTCGATGTTCATGCAGTAGTATAATTCAAAAGTACTTTCCCTAGTTGGAAAACATGTTAAATTATACTCACAAACCCAAATATACCCTGAAAATAATCCCAATGCCTACATCTATACCATGAAAATAATCCCAATTCCTACAGCTATACCAATGAATATAGCTGCGCAAGGAAAATAATACCAATGCCAACATCTTTGCAAGGGAAATACATCAAATTGAAAGGAAAACACCCATGGAAAATAAACCCTTTGTTGTCTTCCTTTAAACTTCTAGCTCAACTTCAAGTTCCTTTGCAAAATAATAGTGAAAGCCCGAACATATAAAAGCTAAAACAATTTGGTGCCAAAAAGATTTTTGGCCTCTATACCAAAGAAGTTTCAGTGGTTTCAGCTATCTTGTTTCTATTTTAAGATGGCCTAGCCTGCTATTTCCTATTGTTTCCCACTAATTTGGCGCCCATGCCTCCCACTTTTCCTACGAATGAGGATCTTAATACCTATCTCCCGCCACCCATGAATAAACGAGTATGTACTCTGCTTCCGTTGGGCCTCATGCCCTTAATGCCCATCATAGAAGCCCTAGTCTCCTGGCTCTCAAACATTGGCATTTGTCTCTCCATTTCTCAACAAACCCTCCATTGCAATGGGCCAAACTGAGGAGGAAGGTTTGGTTGTAGAAGCAAAGGTGTTGGTTCATTGCAGTGTGGAGGAAGGTTTGTTTGATGAAGATGCGGCACTATTTTCTAGTGGATTCATAATGGAAAATCATGGCAGGAATCAGGCAAGGAATGGAGTAGTTCCGCCAGGCCCACTGCTGGATTTCGTTCCATCAATTCCTCCCAAAAGCCTAATTTCTCGTGTCGTTTGGAGAATCCCTCTAGAACAAATCAAGGTGATTCTCTAGCCATTTATTAGCACAACAGAAACAAAGTGACATTGGTGTGGCACTGTCACCATCTTCATGAATCTGCAAACATTTCTTAATCTTTTTCGTTCTTCTATTCCTTGCAGAAACCCTCTCTGTTCCTTGCAGAAACCCTCTTTGTTCCTTAAAACCCTCTATGTTCCTATGTATATACTTATGAATAGAAATTGGCAAAACCGAAGTAATTAAGGTATCAAACCAATGAGTCATGAGTGATCTTGCAAAGCGCCCATCACCATTGTTGACAGATGAATTCGTTAGTGCAAAAATATGATCGCGATTTAATGTAGATCAACGTGTTTCTACAAGAAACTTTGAGAATCTAAGTGCAGAATCACCATATTAGAATATTTTAGAACCGATTGTGTACGCAATTGGAAATAAATTGGTATTTAAGTTAGACATTGGTTCCTTGTTCCATTTAATTCATTTAAAATGAGCAAATCATACTTAGGGAAACCCTAACCTGCAAAATTGAACCTCAAAAATATTAAATAAAAAATGAGTAGATCGAGCGTGTAAAAATGAAATCAAGCCTTTGCACATCAACCTTGGCAAAATGAACCTGGGTGCATTGGCTACAAAATAACTCTAAAAAACATGAAATCGAAATGGGTACATGGAGCATGTAAAAGATGAAATACTACACATGTTCTCTAAGATAGCATTAACTGAGTTAATAATTTAGCTAGCATTTATTTTCAAATAATCAAGTATCAAAACCAACGAGTTATGATGATATCTATGTGAATTGTAAAAGTAAGTCAATACTACCCAATTTAGCTAGCACTATAAATATTATTCAAGGACACAATGATAAGCATTAAAATTTTGTTGAATACATCTAGTTACTTGTCATGTCTTCACTGCTAAGTTTTGGTACAATTATAGAGTATCACATTGTGATGTAAATGTAGTCTAAATTAAAATTTTTAAATTACACCATTTATTACTATATCTACTAAACATAATACAATGACCACAAGGTACCACTACTCATACTAACATGACAAATGATTGAGCTACCACTATAACAAATAGATTTTCACTACCATGGACATAGATAAATTAGGGATTACTTTTTCACATGTATAAAAAAATATATAGATATAGTTTCCCATTGTTACTTCTATCACACTACTTATGACACACTTACTTTAAGACAATCTCCCCTTAACAATAAGGACATGATTATTGAAGCAACCTAATTTAATAATATAAAAGAGAAACACATTTATTATATTGGGACAAATATACTAACCTTGGATCTATCAAGGTAGGAATGGAGTCATATTACTATAAGTTAAAAGCTCTTTTACAATGTGAACTTTTGAGTAAATTTTTGCATCATATTTATCATCTCAGCACTTATAGATCTATGTGAGTTCTCTTAAACAATTTTATCTTAATTGTTTTAAAACTAACATTGGACATTAAGTCAAGCTGACTATTCACTTTCCAAGGCAGAGAATATGTCAACTTGGTAGTTACCTGCATTATAACTTAATATTAAATACTATTCTTATTTTTTATATTAATATGAATGCTTCTAATATTTAATATATTGTTAAATATATTACCCATTGAATAATTAGTGAAGTATCTAATATTGGATGAGAGAGTTGTAAGGCTAAAATTTTGGCTACCACGGGTTAAATTTGGTGTTTGTATCATGTCATGCAAAATTAGATTTCACACCTCTCCAGGAATCATTCAAAATAATTTACACATACCAATCAAAGGCATTCAATAGATGGTTAAAGTAGTGGTTGGGAGGAGTTCATTGTCAAAAACATCCAAGGGTTTCCAAACTAGAGAAACAAGGGCATGTGTATGATTTATGTAGGCTAACGCTTGAAAATTTTCTACGAGAAGAGGAGTTGGTGGGAGTCCTTATGGCAAGGGCTTGCACCTCTTCCTTTATTTCTTAAAGTAGGCTTGAAATAAGTGATTATAGATATATGATACATATAATATGCAAAGCTCTCACAACACAATAATATTGAGCATTTGCATGAGACATAACTTAATTTATTTTCAATATATTTTTGCTTTAAAAAAGGCAATATATGCTACCATGATGCAATACAATGATTCACCAACATTAGGCACCAAACAAATGAATTGGACCATGGACGTTATGTACGATAACAATCATCCATGATAAACTATGATTATTAGCCACTCTGCAATCAAAGGCAGAATGCAGGGACAACATGTATCCATATTGGAGCACAGTGGGGAAACCCAAAATTTTATTGATGCACGGTTGGTGGAGTGTAGAGGAATTCATATATTGATATATATGCTGTACAACGTGGGTGAGAGAGGATGCCCATGCTTCACCTCAGTTGTCTTCTTGATTTTTGGTTAGATATGTTGAGGATATGGTTGATGGGTCAATATTGAAGTCAAAATCCTCCCTTAACCCTTTAGCCAAAAAGATGCCTCCTCAAGTATCTCCAATAATATCATATGAAGAGTCATAGTATTTAACTTGGAATTATGGCCCACCATGAGCATCTAATAATTAATTGAAATAGCAGTAGACCCCAATTTAGGGATTGGGTAGATCATATGGTGGGACTATGCTAGTGGGAACCCTAAATAAATGACTTGAAACCCCCTTGATTTTCTACCTTGATGGCATTCATCTCCCAAATTTCTTGTTGGATACACAAGTCTTGAAAACATGACAAGGAAGATGAGAAGAAGTTGACAAGGACATTAGGTTGTTGTAGAACATCATAAAGTGCATCCACATGGATGAACATGGAATGGGAATTATGGTCATAAAGTCATAAAGGTCACAAAGGTGCATCAAAATATTTTTGGAGTGTCCCAAAGGTAAATATACAATTCTTGTCTCGTATAAAATAAAATATACATTTATTGTGGTGATAGTATCCACAAGATTCTTAGAACTAGTGGTATAGTGTTTGGCAATGAATGAATAATCAAGAAAAGGGGGAAGTATCTAACACCTGTACACTCAAGGCTAGTCTACAATTGATGTTACATTGCCTTGGAATCTCCACCATATTTGGGTAACTCGAATTATCCATGCACTAGATATTTTGGGTTGATTGATCAATTAACTGGATGATCACTGAGTTTGACTAAAGTCCCACTGCCCAATTGGCCTTCCACTAGTATGGGCTCTGAAATGTTCCATGATAAGTGTTTATTCTTGGGGCTTGGTTTTCAAGGAAAAGTCCAATGTTCACTCTAGACTAACTATGATCATCAATAACCACTTGGTGAATGCTAGTAGTCAACCAGTAAACCAACCACACAAGAATTTGAAATCAAATAGGTCAAAATGAAAATTAAGTATGTTAACTCAAGAGTTCAATAAGAACTTGAATTTAGTTATTCGTTCCTACTAGGGAGATATTTCCATTAAAGGAAATCATAACACAAGAAACAACACAACAAAGTATAAGTGATCTGAATGATGATGTTACCAAATATGTAAGTGAAGGACTCAGAAATTTATAGTGATCATGGGAATGATAGATCTCGAACAGAGCATGATGATGTTGTTGGAGAGGGATATATCATTGTGGAGGGATGGATTTAGTTTCTAAAAGGGTCTCAACTCAATCTACCCAGTTGGATGGATTGTTTATCTCAGATACATTGAGATTGGTTAAATTCAGCTTATCGGGTTCATGAGGGTAGGAGAGGGAGGAGAAATAGAGATGGGAAGCTTAATAGTCATCCAGAAGGAAAATATATGCATGCATTTAAAGGTAAAGGGAATGCTAGGGGGGTAATTTGATTCAAACAAAGGGTGAATTATGCTTCCTTGAATGGACATGATGAGACTGTGTTTAAGATTCACCATTCTGAAGCTACGAGAAGACTAGAAGCACAAGAGAGAAGCTAAACATATTGCGGGTTGTGAAGAGGGCCAAGAAGGCCATTTTTGGTTCTTCCTCTTTTATATTTGGGACACAAGATTTAAGAGTATTTATAAGGTAGCAGTAAAGGTGAGATGGATTTTCAAGCATATGCTGGCAGGGGTGTTGTTGGACTATCATAGTGGAAGAAATGATCTAATGGATAAAATGAATGTCTACTGAAAAAGAAAATTTCAATGTTGAGGTGCAAATTGGGAGGGGTAGTTGATGGTGCCTTCTGCTAGGTCAAGTGCTTGCAATGGATTAAAGATCAACTTCTGCTGCAAAGTCTCACGAGGAATATGATTATGCAATAACTACACCTGAAAAATTGGAAGTCAAAGTCTAGGACTCATTATAAAGAAGCGGTTCAAACAATAACCACTAAGTTTTGAATGGGAAATAAAATTGACTTCCTCAAAATTGAATGAGTGAACAATCTAAAACAACTCGAAACAATTAATGTTAATATTAAAAATTTAAGTAAAAGTTGACATTATCCTTATCTTTCCTTTTCAAAAAGGAAAGATAAGGAGAATGTCAACTTTTACTTTAACTTTAAAAATTAAATATTACCATTAATTACCAGGGTTAGGTTTTGTAGGGCCCTCGAGTTAATAATTTTTTTTTTCCTTTTCGGTATTTTTTATTAAAAAATTATTATTTGGTGGTCATTAGCTATGTTGCACTACATTCTTCAGAATAGTTCAGTTTATTAGAGAACTAGTGAATTTGGTGTTTTAAGGTCAGTTCAATACAAGACCAACCTTATCCAATCTAAACCACCAAACTAGACTAGTACAACTCTAAAACCATTAGGACCAACCAATTCCACTAGTTCTAGGCTAGTTCCAATAAGAGTTTTCCCTTCTCATCTTCCTCTGAAGTCATTTTGTTGGATCCTTTCAGGAATGGTGATTTGGAAAGTGCCATAAACTCTCGAATTGTTGTGAGCACCTAAGATCATAAGTAGTTAAGCCTTGGCAAACTGAAATTTACAAGGACCTAGTACAGACATCCCAAAAGATATTTAGTGAGGATGTGCATGCAAGGAACTATTACAGACCTCCCAAGATACTTAGTGAGGACATGCATGACCAAAAATAAAAAATAAAAAAATATCCACCCTCAAAATCCATGCCCAAAACATTGAAGTGTGGTGTAAAACAAATTGCTGGTAGGCTATTAATGCTACCAACAATCACTCGCTCTCTAATTTCACAAGAAGCTCCTAATCAAGCTACCTCCTCCACTATGGTTATAACAAGTTCTTGCAACTGTGTGAGCTACAAGAAGTTAAAACTACCTTAGAATCTCCACCAATTTTATGGGACTTGACTTCTCTTCATGCCCCAACTATTTTAGGTTGATTGATCAGTTAACTAGATGATCACCGAGTTCTACTAAAGTCCCACTACTTAAATGACCTTCCACTAGTTCATCCAAAAGTTAGACCTAGTTTAACTGACAACAACCTGAGATAATTGACCTTCATTGCCACAAGTTAGCAATCACATATGTAGAACTGAACTCTAACTCCTTCAACTCGAATTTATTGAGTAAACTAGGTGACAAAAGCCATGTCACACAAGTTAACATCATCCAAGTTGTCTGTTGTTGTGGAAATTTGAATTTTTTCAATTCAATCAAGGAAAAATCAAATTGAGAATTTCTTGCTGCATTTTTCAACACATCGTTCATTGGAATGTATTACTTTCACTATGAGCTTGGCATAGTTCACATGTTAAGTTCATAAGGTTTTGGGGTTATGTGGTTCTATGTGTTGTGTATATAAATAATAGGTGTCCAACTCTTACTATTAGAAACAAGGCTCCCTATGAAATGTGGTATGGCCACATTCCTTCGGTGAGGCATCTCAGGGTTTTTGGTTCCTCATATTATGCCTTCATACCTAAGGAACAGATAAAAAACTCAGTGCAAGGAATCACAAATGTATCTTCTTTAGGTACTCATACCTCCAAAGCATACCATCTCTATGATGAAGTGAATAAGAAGTTTATAATATCTAGAGATGTGATCTTTCTTGAATCTTCCAAGATTGACAATGTTGTTGAGTGGTAGCTTAATTGTTTGGATATATTCGAACATGCAAAGTATTTTCAAGAGTTTGATAGTGAGATTCCACATCTCATTCTCTTAGCTCTATAATTTCTATGAAGAGCCTTGAAGAAATTAGGTTGAAGGAAATTCCTTCACCTGCTTTGTCAGGAAAGAGCTAAGAGACTATTGACAGCAGGTAGCCAAATCTGACAAGCGGTGAGGGTACATGCAAGATACAAAGCAAGGATTAATGCAAAGAAGTAATGCAGAGGAGTGTACTAACTACATACATATCATCAAACATATTTTATCCCACTTAGGATGCCTTGCATCATGCCTGGTTAGTCATAAGATCATGTTGGTCACAACCTCGGTAGCTTAAATAAAAAAGTGGTAATACTCTTCATCTTCTAAGCTATGTAATAAACAAGTGAAAGGGAGCAAGACACGTAGATCAAACACATGGAATGACTTTCAGTTCTTGCAACCATGAATGTCATTGAAGAAAGAATGATATGACAATGATAAGCAAACTTTTAAGCTACATTAAGAGGTGTATTTCAAAAGACGTGCTTTGTTTTCCATATCTAGCCTCCAAAAGGTTATGCATCAGATGGAATCTTCATGGGGTCCTAATATTCTATCATACCTTGGGTTTCTTGGTCTGCTTATTTTTCTTCTCGACGCCTTGAGATTCATCTATCATGTCATCTTTCTTCATGGCCCGTGAGAGACATAATTGTGTAGTTTCAATGGGTAGTGACTGTTGTGGAATGAAGCCTTGGGAGGACACATTTACACAGTTTTAGGATGTAAGACACTACTTGGGACAAGGCCCTGGGGGGACACATCTATGCAATTTCAGGATGCAAGGCAGATTGGGTAGTCAAGGGACAAAACTGCATAGTTTTTGGAGACAGTGGGTTTCGACTGAGGGAAGGACACTAAAGGAAACCACTACGCATTTTTTAATGGTAAGGGAGGTTGGGATTTCTGCGCATTGCACAGTTCGAACAAGCAACGGAAAAGCTTGAGGGTTACATATGTGAAGTGTGTAGTTCCAGAAAGTTGGATGAGGCTAGGTTACTAAGGAAACTCCGAAATTTAGCTAAGTGTGGGATCAGTGGAACTTATGTGAATAGTGATAAAAATTCACTACGATCACACTTGAAAACTTATCGATACAACATAGACCATCCAGAACATATAACACATACTTCACTTAATGCAACAACCTTTGTGGCAGCTTACGACAAGTGTGGCTTCGATTATAGACTTTGGGAGGATAAAGTCGACACTTGTGTAAGAGTGTGTGAAATGAGTGTTAAACATGTCTCATTCTCATAAATATTTCCCCTTGAAGCAAAGCAAACCTCCCTTTGCATGACAAGCGATTACCCCCATCCCAAAGATGACACATTCTATGTAAAGATAAAAGCATAAATGACTCTTAAGATCGAAAAGGGGAGCTTGAGATCATCAAGTTACCAATAAGTGACTAAGGAACGATTGATCACAATATCCATAGTAGGCTCTGAAATTTAAGTGCATGCCAAAATTTTGGAGGGTGTTGCAACCTCTACAACAGAGCCTTCACCTTCTTGCTAGCTTCGTTTTCAACTAGTGCCTTGAATTCTATGAACTTAGAGAATGTCTCATCTTTATTCCACGTGAAGAAGATCCAACACTTCTGTGAGAAGTCATCAATAAAAGTGACAAAATATTTGTGTCTGATAGTGTAGGTTGTCGAGAAAGGTCTATAAACATCATAGTGGATCCTTTCTATGACTGCATGTGCTTTGTTGTCCTGATCATGGAATGTGGATTTTATGTACTTTTGTAATGTACATCCTTTGCATATATCCTATTGCTTAAGTGATCCTTTAGAGAGGCGAGTGGTTATTTGTTCTATAATATTTGAGGTACCATGATACAAATGACCAAGTATTTTGTGCCAAAGTTCATCAACATCGCGACCTTCACTTTCTCCGCCTTAGTGCTTAATGTAGCACATTCTTCCACATCTAGCTTATACAAGTTCTTCACATGAACCCCGATCTGCTTCACTTGCCCCATGGCTATGTGTCTTAGGAATGCTTTTCCTTTTTTGAATATCACTTCACAACCATGGTAAACCAACCACTCAGTGAATGCCAGTAGACAGACCCCTAATCCTTTACCTTTACCTTTTTTTACTATCGCCTCATATTGAAATTTTGAAGACAAAATATTTATTTTCTCTTAAAAAATTGTCTTAAAGTCCCCCTCTGTGTAGTAGTGTGGAATGCAGCAATAAACAAGTTGTCTCTAATCGTATCAGCATATATGAAAGGGACAGAAGAGGAATTGATGTCCGAGAAATCTTGTCAGTAAAACTTGTCGCGTTCTTCTTAGTCGACTACCCCCACAAAACAAAAAGTCCAACAAATTGTTGTATTTATATAAGATAATGTGAATGGTAAGTAAAATAACAACCTCGGTATAGGCACAAGAAAATAGATTTCTACAAGCTGGCCGACTAAGGGCGCATTGTCACAGTCAATTTTTCAGTTGTAATTAGATAATATCATCTTAAATTGGTATGTTTGTGTCTTAATTGTTAATTGTATTAAACATAGTTTTTTTTTTTTTCTAAGTAGTACTAATCTATTAATATAATACAAAAACAGTTACAGAGAAACCTGATCTCAAAGATGTTAAGCATCAGTCATCATCACAAAATGCAACTGTTGGTATTGGATTGCCCCAACAGAGGGGAAACCAGTCCAAGAAGCTTTGAAGACTGCCCCTGTTATGGGGGAACCAGCCATTGAACCAGAATAACTATTTCAAAGTAGACCTTGGTTTTCCAAAATGAACAAAGAGGAATGCAATCCTGAACCAAAAAGACAAAGACATAACCAAGTAACAATATTCCATTTCCACCTGGCAGAGAGTCAAACAGAGAATTCAAGACACTTGGCGTGAAGACAGAACACATCCAGACCACAAAACCACGAATCATAGAAACATATCCGCTTGGAATCCGGACACCTTTGCGAGAGATAAAAAACCACAAAAGGTGAGACGAATCCACCTGGGAGCCAGAGACCTTTGTATGAAGCCACGTGTTAGGCTGGTGGTTCCTCCGAAGGTGGCTCTTCCTCAAACCGACAGGTAAACTGATACCAATCATCATCCTCTTCAGACGCGTCGTGACCTTGAATAGTTGGAGCATCTACAGTGCCTTCAACATCCATCTATCACTTACCAGCGTCCCCAGCTTTATCTTTGTCATGCAGAGCCTTATTTCTTTCACGTTTTTGCTTGTTGCTGATCACATGACTACCTGTCTCTTCCTTGTTCTACTTGTTCCCACGACTGGACAGAGTAGCTTGCGTGGCAGACTCTTCCTTGAAAGAAATTATGATGGTAGCAGTGATTGTAGGCCTATTTAGTGAACTACAGAAACAAACTTGTGTGCTATGAGGGCCAGAAAGAGGAGGGAGTGGGAGATCCACAGTGTGGACAACATTGTCCCTCCAACCTCTCCCACTTCTAGTATTCGGGTAGCTATGAGTGGGGTTAATGAGCAAGTTGGGCAATTCAGTAGTTGAGTCCAGGGAGTCAGAGATGGAATTGGTAGAAGCTCTCGAGTGGTTAAAACCTCCATGCGAAACTCCACGCCTACTGCGCATGCGGTGCCTGAGGTAGGCCATGGCTAAATTGACAGCGGAAGGATTGGAATGAAGGCGACGATGAACGGGATCAGGGGTGGGCAAACCATAATCAAGAAGACAATGACGGGAATGCAAAAAATGAAAATGATTACCAAAATCCTGACAAGGGAGAATTAGGCAGCAACTGCTTGTAGCAGTTCTGAAACACAGTTCAACCGCTTGTGGAGGATAAACGCCATGGAGAAGGGGAGGAGTAACAAAACAGTTTGCAGGGGCCATGGTGTTGAAGGAGGTGAGCTCGTCACAACTTTCGGAGTCAATAAATGTCACCTACAAGGTGTTTTTAATCCATCTGTGATGAGCTCTCAGGACAAAGCACTTAGCCAGATGGATTCCCAACCCACTAACGATCTATCTTGTCATTTAAATGTTGTTTTTGACACCCGCATCCGGGTGCGTTTCCTTTGCATTTGCCCTTTCCTTTTGCACTAGATCATTGAAATCCTGCAATTGATGACTATTGGCTATAGTGCTAAGAGCTCCTACATAAAGAGTCTTACCACTTTCAACGCCAATGTTTGCCAAGAGGTCTGCTAATTTTTTACCATTCACGAGTGTGCTTGATGGTAACTGCTCTATGAATGAGTAGCCACTGTTCAATCGATTCCAGCTTTTCCGCCAATCTCCAACTGCTACCCACTTTATGTGTTGGAGTTCCCTGTAAGATCTGGTTGATCATGTTAATTAAGATTTGAGAGTCCCCTTCAATTATGTGTGGGAATAATCAATTGTTCTAAGCTAGGAGAGGTCCTTGCCAAATTCCTTCTAATTCGGGTGAGTTGTTTGTATCCCAACCTATTGACCCCATGAATGTTTAGAGAACATTGCCCTTGTGATTTCTAAATATTCCCCCAAATCTTGCTTTCCCTAGATTTCCCTTTGACGCTCCATCAAAGTTGAGCAGTATCACGTGTGGTGGGGGTGGAGTCCATTTGTCAGGTGTATCTCCGGAGGGAGGGAATTTCCTTTGGTGTACCTGCTCATGGTTCCACTGAAGGTTCCAGTTCAGCCATATATTTTTTTCCTGTGGTGTGGATGGGAAATCATCATCAAGCCACGTTTGGAGCATCAAGTTTTTTCGTATGTTTTGACATATATTGATCCATAGAATTTTTATGGGAGAGGAATAGTCTTTGAAGATGTGGTTATTTCTCTCTTTCCAGATTGTCCACATGAGGAAACCTGGTATTAGCTTGCATAAGGCATTTAAGATTTTGCTTTTATAAGGGTGAGGTGCCCAAGAATGAATAGTGTTGGTTGAATTCTCCTTATTGCATCCATCTCTTTAACATCTGAAGCTAACCTTCTCCCAAAGTCGGGTTGCTAACATAAATGAATTTAAGAGATGTTCCTTAGTTTCTTCTGCTTGTTTACAATTTGGGCATATGGAAGGTCTGTGAAAACTCCATTTCCTTAGATTATCCCAAGTAAGGATTCTATTTTGGCACAGCAACCAGAGAAAGGTGGAGATTTTTGGCCATTTGGTGGTTCCCAAACTTTATCCCAAAGGCTATCCTTGGCAATATGGTCCCTTAGTATTATGTGATATGCTTCCTGGGAAGTGAAGGTACCTCTCGTTTCATAACCCCATCTGATGTTGTCTTTCTTATCTGATTGGCAAATTTTCCTATTTGAGAGTTCAGTATCCAGGCTATCTTTGATGGATTGTGTGGCTTGCCCAAGAATGAGGTTTGAGCATAACCATTGCCTATAACCTTGGTTGTGAACTTCCTCCCAAAGTTGATTTACTTTGATCGTCTTTCTCTACCCAATCCTGAAGTTGGTGGGGCATGAGTAGGTCCTTCAAGTTTGGTCTTTGCTGCCAGGATTCCTCCCAAAACCTCTCATTATCTCCATTCCTGATTTCCCAAAAACTGTGTTGTTGGATTAGATCTTTATGTTGTTTGGTAACATTCTAAATTAGAGAGCCTGTGCCAACTTCTTTGAGCCGAATTAAATCATCCACTGGTCTATTATGAGCATACTTAGCTATCCAGAGGATTGCCCAAGGAGTATATGGGTTCAAGAGACATCTCCACCAGATGTGTGCTCCCATGACCTCATTGCTATGCTGAGGATCCCGTAATCTAGTGCCTCTAGAGGATTTTGGGTGAAATCTATTTCCCACTTTACCAGAGCCCTTTTTCTTTTTTGTTTCGTATTCCCCCATAAAAAAATCTTGTTGAAGAGTTTTGATTGCTTTAAGAACCCATTTGGGTGCTGCCAGGACTGTGAAGAGGTAGAGCAACATATATTGTAGCACTGCCTTGATTAGAACTAGGTGACTCGCCATATTGAGAGCTCTAAAGGTCCATGAAGAGATACGGGCTTCCAGTTTTTCTAGGAGAATTTTCCAGGATGAGTGCTTTAAGGAAGAGGCTATTATTGGAGCTCCAAGGTATTTGGAGGGCAAAGATGCAATCGAGAAGCCCAGAATTCTGGCTATGGAGGCTTCAGTGATGGGAGGTGTGTGAAAGAAGAAGACTTGATATTTTGATTTGTTAATGCAGGTGCCAAAGGCATCCGAAAAGTCAGATAAAATTGATTTTAGCTTATGGGCTTCCTAGATCGAAGGATGACGAAATAACATATTGTCATCCATAAATTGCTGGTGGGTGAAAGCAGGGGTATTCTGGAAAGAAAGACCACGTAATTGTTTGTCTTGAAGGGCATCTTTCATGTAACATCCAAGACCTTCCACCATAATAACAAATAGAAAGGGTGAGAGAGGGTCCCCTTGTTGAATACATCTAGACGGGTGGAAGGGGGTGGAGGGGGTCCCATTGACAAGAATTGAGAAAAAGGTAGAATTGATGAGACTCATAATCCATCTTACCCAAGGGGGGGTAAAGCCAAATGCTAGCAGTATTTTTTGAATATATTTTCATCTTAAAGTATCGAAAGCTTTTGAGAGGTTGATTTTTAGGAGCATACCTACCATTTTAGTTTGCTTTAGGGAGTGAATGATTTCATGAGTGTGAATTATGCCATTGGTGCTCTACCTTCCTTCCACGTAACCTGATTGCTCCGGTGATATAAGAAGAGGAATTAGGGGCTTGAGGCGTGTGGTGATCACTTCGGAGACAATTTTATACAATGCATTGCATAGTGCAATAGGTCGGAATTTGTCTAGAGTCTGGCTGTTCTCTTCCTTAGGGATTAGGGCGATGAAGGTGGAATTCAAGGATGGAAGCATCCATCCTTTAACTCTGGACTCCTCGACTACTTGCCAGACTTCCTCCTTGATTAGGTCCCAAAAGTTGTGAAAGAAGTCTGAAGTGAAGCCGTCTGGTCCGGGTGCTTTCCCAAATTTGAGCTGTCGCATAGCTATCTCCACTTCCTGTAAAGAAATAAGCCTGAGGAGTATTTTATTGTGTTCCTCAGTTACGATCTTAGGAATAATCTTGATGATCTTCTCTATAGCTGGCAGCCGATCAGTCTCGATTTCTTGATGCACCCTTTGAAAGTGGGTGAGGAGATCTTGTTCTATATCTTCATGCTTCTCTAGATGTTCCCTTTGTCAATTTTGGAGGAGAGTAATGTTGTTGTGCATTCTCCATTGGATAGTGGTATGGTGGAAGAACTTTGTATTGCGTTCGCCCTCTTTAAGCCATCGGATCTTCGTTTTTTGTCTCCAAAGAATCTCTTCCTGTCTTGCTCTTTCTAAGATCTACGTTTGTAATTGACGTTCCTATTCTGCTATGGTTCAGATCTGCCTTCAGCTATGGTTCTCTACTATAATTTTTTCATTTCTTGTTCAAGAGTGTTTTGTGCCTAAAAGATATTGCTGAAGGTAAAGCGATTCCATTGTTTAATTTTTTCCTTGATATGTTTTAGATTTTGTTGGAGCTTGTACATTTTTGCACCTTCTAGTGGTGTGAAATTTCTCCATGTCACTATTATCAGGTTATGAAAATCGGGGTGATTCAGCCAAAAGGCTTCAAAGCGAAAGGGCTTGCAAACATTGTCTCTCGGTCTTTGCCAGTGAAGCCTAATAGGCCAATGGTTCGAGCTAGAGAGTGGCAATATAGAGGCCAAGAGATCCCCGTCAAGATGTATTACGTTATTAGAGATCAAGAATCTGTCTAACCGAGATGCAATTTGGTGGGCATCTGCACGCTTGATGTTCCAAGTATAAATGCCATTATTGAATTCCATATCTATAAGCCTATTGTTATGAATGTAGTTTTTGAAGTGCGTGCTTTCATAGTCCAGCTTGATCCAACCTCCTCTTTTTTCCTCCAATCTTGTAATAATGTTGAGGTCCCCTCTTGTGATCCAAAGTGGGTGGGATCTTTCTGAGTTGATCTGAGTTAGGGTGTTCAGTGTGTCTACTTTGTTTGTTGCCTCCTAGGGGAAGTAGACATTAGTTAAGTGTCCATGAACATTTGTCCCTGTTAAATGAAACTTGGCCTGAATAAAGTGCTTACTGGCATGTATGTTCGTAAGTGTTATAGCTTTATCATCCCAAATGATCACTAGCCCTCTTGAGGCTCCCATGGCTTCCACCACCACTCTTTACTTCTTGGCCACGCTTTGGCAAGGATTTGATCCAACGTTGTTGAATTACACTTGGTCTCCTGCAAGAAGAGAATTTGAGGCTTTTCCTGTTGTAGCATGTTCTTTATTAATCGTTCCTTCCCCAGGCTGTTGAGCCCTCTAATGTTCCATGAGATGAGCTTCATGATTCATGATTGGGAAGGGGATTATAGTATTTGGTGAGCATGGAGTATGTTCCAGACTCCACCAGTATCTCCCCTATGAGGATGGTTCTCTGAAGATCGGTTTTCCGTCCTCCTTTCTTGTTGTCTTTGAATATATTTCTTCCATCCCACTGACTACCAGTTTGGACGCCTAACAATCTTTGCTTTTGTGCTCTTGAGAGAATTACTTCTAAGTTCTCTAGCTATCGCAAAGGAATTATGTCATATTCCTTTTTCTTACAAGCATGTTCAAGTCCCAGTATATCTAGATCTCCGATGTCGAAGCTCTCTGATTCCTCTTCCATGTGCTGTATTTTTTCCTGCTCTGCCTCTGTATCATCTTCAATCTTGAGCTGCATCTGAGTGCTATCTACCTCCATACCTTGAGTAGTTCTTTTCTGCATGTTACTGGGAGAGGGCGTTTTGGTGTCTGCAGGTTGCTTAGAAGTGAGGGCTTTCTTTGAGCTTGATGGAGCAGAATGGGTGGAAGTCTTAGGAATGGCTTCAGGTTGTTTCTGATTATCTAAAATACGAACCTCCGGATGGAGCAGGATTTCAAAGTTGTTGCTTGTTGAAGGCAAGGAGGTACTGGTGACAGGTTTTTTGACTGAGGTGGAGGACTTTTTATGGGTCTTTTTGCAATTGCGAACTTTTGTGAACCCATCTGAGTCGAATTTTTCCATTGAAGGGGTGGTCGTGGATTTCATATTAGAGGGACAGTCTCGGAATAAATGGCCCAGGGCATGGCATTTTCGACAGCAGAATGGTACATGCTCGTAATATATTGTTTGTAACCATTCATAATCATCATGATAGAGGCTTACCGCATTCGGGAGAGGTTTGCTGAGGTGCATGTATACATAGATCCGCGCATAGGAGGTGTATCGCTTCAGCTTTGTCTCCTTTGCCACTTTGATGAATTCGCCTAAACCATTCCCAATGTCTCGCAAAGAGTCTTCGTCCCAATACTCCAGAGGGAGAGAATAAATGTGCAACCACACCGGGGCCCAGCTTAGATCTTCTTTGTCCAGGTTAAAGCACTCGATCCATCCTGTTAGGTATAGCCTTGCTGCGTTGAAGAAATATGGTCCTCCATCCAATACCCTGTTTCGGTCTTCCAGACAATTGAAAATGGCAGTAAAGAAGCCCGTAGGCCTTAACTGCAGTGTTATGTGCCCTTTTGGCTTCCATTTGGCTGCAATCCAGCCGTGCAAAGCTTTCTCCGTTGGCCAAAGGCCTATGAACTTTCCTATCAAAGCATGATCCCTCATAAACTTGATCTGAGTGTTGATGCGCTAACTTGGGAGCTCGATTTTGGGTTTGTCAACTGCTACTGGCTTGTAGGTGTTTGACGTCACTTGTGGTTCTTCATTTGTGTTTTTATTCGTTGGCGTATTTTCATTCTCTGTTGTTGTATCTTTTTGATAGTCCATCTTGACATTTTCAGTCTGTCGCAAGTCGTTTTCCATATCAGCGGGGCGAGGCATCATGTCCTCCCACTGGGGGGGTTCCATTGCGCGATAGTTGTTCCTTATTATGTTGTAGCTGCCTTATGGCTGAAAGTTAATGGTAGAACGACATACTCTGTGAAGGTTTGCCAGTTGTAGAGCAGCGTCAAACCCTAAGCGCTCCACTCTCCATTTTCATTCGAAGTGAAATATCGTATTAAACATAGGTTTGATCTAAAGTGGTCACTGTATTAAATATAAAGTTTTGTCTTAAAATATTTTTGTCTCAAAATGCTTTTGTCTTAAATATAAAGTTTTGTCTTAAAATGATTTTGTCTTAAATTGTTTTTGTCTTAAAATAATTTTGTCTTAAACTATTTTTGTCTTAAATATAAAGTTATGTCTTTAAATTTTTGTCTCAAATATAAAGTTTTGTCTTTAAATTTTTGTCTCAAATATAAAGTTTTGTCTTTAAATTTTTGTCTCAAACTACTTTTGTCTTAAATATAAAGTTTTGTCTCAAAATATTTTTGTCTTATATTATTTTTGTCTTAAATATAAAGTTTTGTCTTAAAATATTTTTGTCTCAAACTACTTTTGTCTTAAAATATTGTTGTCTTAAACTATTTGTCTTAAATATAAAGTTTTGTCTTAAAATAATTTTGTCTCAACCTATTTTTGTCTTAAAGTTTATATTTAAGACAAATCAATTAATATTAATTTTTAATGTAAAATAACTAAAATAAAAAATGATTTTTTAGACAAAAGATTTATTTTGTCTTTAAAAAAATGTCTCAAAAGTGCTCTTGGTGTAGTAGTGAAAATAAATTGTATTTTTTTAAACTCAATTCTATAATTATAATTAAAAACGGTAAAACATATATATATATAAAATTAAAAGCAACAAGATAAAAATTTGAAAAAAATCAAGTAAAAAAAAAAAAAAAAAACATTATATCATTCATTAAAAAAAAATATAAAATTTTGAAAAACCAAAATTAATTGAAATTAGAAAATAACAAACAAAAGAAATAAATAAAGCATAATTAAAAATTATGAGAATTATATATATTTAAAACCTATCCAAATATAAAAACAAAAATAAATGAAAAATGAAAATTTATATATTAACTAAAAAGAAAAATAAAATTTAAAAAAATATATATAAAAAGAAAATAGATAATAATAATAAATCAATTTCTTCCCTCTATTTATTAATAAATTTATTTATTTCTGATCTGCACTCGGGAGCTTATAGTTTATTAGACAATCTTGTAAACTTATAGAATAGTGATAGGGTGGTGTAAGTGCATTGGGCTTTATTAGTAGACTGCTCAAGGACGTGGAAATTCCCTAGGATCTATGTATATTAATTTTATTTTGCCTATTTCTCCTTAAGGCTACATTCTCCGCTTCTTTCTCCATTTGTGTGCAAGAAGAAACGAATCTTTAAAATCATCGTCAAATCGGATGCTGCGAGAAGACACCGATGCCACCCTACCTTCCTATGGGCGTGGAAAGATTGCTTTCCATTTCTACAACGTGGAAATTTCTCCTTATGCCTGCATTCTTGGCTACTTTTTCCTTCTGCGCTTGTAGTACAAATAAACCTTTAAAATCTCTACCAAACCGATCCAGGAATGACAAACCCTAAAAAATATTGGAGGTTTGAACGCAAAAAAAGACAAACCCTAAAAAATATTGGATGACAAATGAGATAATCTAACCTGCATAGACATCAATGAAGCCCTCTCACAACCTTTAGGCATCAATTGCTTAGAAAGATTGCGCTCGATCTCTAACTCCCTTCCTCACAGGCTCGTGACCCTGATGATCTGAGAGAGCTTGCACAATGGATTTGGAAATGCACTCATATATTACGATTTATTTTTTATTTATTCTTTAATTTTAATATATTAATGTGAGTTTGTTTTTTAATAATTTAATTATAATTAATTTTACAATTTTATATTAAAACATTATTTTAAACATATTTTTAAGTAAAGTTAATTATATTATTTGAAAATAAGTTGTGTTTTTGAACTAAATTTATAGTTATAAAAAACGTAAACTATATATTATATATATATATCATTAAAACATTAAAAAAATTGAAAAATTCAAAGTATATTAAAAATTGGAAATGTTTCATGTGTAACCAAGAAATAAAAACTAATTAGAAAAGTGATGAGGATTATATGTATTTAAGAATCTACCCAAATGTAAAAACACAGAAATAAAATGAAAGATGAAAATTTTATATATTAACCAAAAGAAAAGATAAAAATTTTAAAAATATATATCATAAGGATAAAATTAAAGAGTAATAATAAATCAATTTTTTCCCTTTATATATTAATAAGTTTATTTATCTTTAATCTGCACTCGGGAGCTTATAACTTATTTGACAATCTTCTAAACTTATAGAATAGTGATGGGGTGGTGTAGGTGTGTTGGGACTTATTAGTAGACTGCAATTCCCTTGGACCTATAGATATTAATTTTATTTTGCCTATTTCTCCTTATCGCTGCATTCTGGGCTTCTTTTTCCATTGATGCTCCAATATTTATTTTTACAAAGTTTTATTTATTACTCTCAGTTTTACTTTTGTATTAACCTAGAATGTAAAACTATTAGGCCATTCCCTCGGACCTATACATATTAATTTTATTTTGCCTATTTCTCCTCAAGGCTGCATCCTAGGCTTCTTTGTCCATTTGTGTAACACCCATTGATGCTTCAACATTTATTTTTACAAAATTGTACTTATTACTATCAGTTTTACTTTCCTATTAACCTAGAATGTAAAAGTATTAGGCAGCAAAGCGAGAACATGTGTTGTTAATGATTATTTTAAAGAATTTGATCAATTTTAAATGAACTCAAGAATCAATTAGAATAACACCTAAAAATAGTTATAAGCACTTTTCCCATCTTTTCCTTGAAAAGGAAAAAGGACAGAACCCTCGCGGTTGGAAAAAAGTCTATTAGGGAAAGAATACTTTTGTGAATGGTTTCATCCTAGAGGTCGAAAAAATAGCCAGTGGGAATAAGACCTTGGGCAACAGCCGAGAGGTACAAGACTTGAGGTTGTACATAGTCCGGACGCCCAAGGTACCAAGTTGTTTAGCCATTGTCAGGAGCTTGAAGAGCTCGGAGTAGGGAACTGTGGACGTAATTGCCACATCCATGGTTGGGTGGTAACACTTTGGAGGCAAAGGTAAACACACGCATGTTTGCTCTACTTTATGAATTGAACAAATTAATATGCTAAGGAATGAAGTAATGAATAGTATGAATATGTCAATAATAGATTTAGGCATATTGTCATCATTTATAATCTCAATAAATTCAATTAGTTACCAATATTAGTGCTTCAAAGCAAAATAAAGTGACAAATTAGTTCATTTATTGAAAAGAAATACTCTAATCATTCCAAGATTTAAGTAAAAGATTCATTTCATGGAAAATCAATTAATTTGTATTATTCTCTAATATCAGTTAAGGCACTGTAAATTCTATTACACTGTGGATACATTTCAACTGAAACTATATCAAATAAAACCTGAATCTTAACAAGCGTTTATACAAACCCTTTTAATAAAAGAATACAAATGAGAAGGATAACTATAGAGTTCATCTACACAAATAAATTTAACAAGATCTACTTCTTTGCTATTACAGTATCTAACTAAAATAATCCATCTCAGTAAAAGTCATAACCTTAATCTATATCCATAAAATAAAGAAAAGGACTAATTATTTTGAGTATCATGCATCTGTACAGTTATAAGTTGAATAATTACTTAAGTAGCCAACCCCATTCCGGGAAAACCCCTGACGGTGAACCATTTAGAAAAGAACAGAGAAAACACTAGAATGTACAAATACAATTTGATATCTAAGACTTGGAGGAAAACTACATGCATACGTTTTGAGAACAAATTGTCAATATACCTGTTGGACTCAAGCTTGGGCACAATGTCCCCCATACCCCTATTCTATAATAACTTTAAAGCCCTTACATCTTTTGCACAGCCATGAGGCTTCAGCTATGCAAGTCACCCAATAAGTTAAGAAATGTTAGCCTAACTTCCCTCTAGCTAAGACCAGAGTTTGCCACCAAGGATTCGCAAGAGAATCGAAAAGGAATGAACCTGAAATCGAAGGATTGATCCAGGTTAGAATGCAGTGCCATACCGAGAAATGGTTCCTGGAAGGTATGAAAAACCCCGCAATGGAATATCCCTACAACAGTGAGAGCATTAGAATAAGCCTGAGAAAAAATTTAAGGAGTATCACAGAGAAAGACAAATTCTGAGAGGTGGGCTTACCTGAAGGCAGAGTGGGCGAGAAGCCACGACAAGGTGCACCTGCAAATCACATTTTAACTTATCAATTCATCGAATAACCAAAGAAACTTGTATGAATTCAAGTGCGGTCATGTCTACCTTACCTCAGGATGAAGTGTGGAGGCCTCGACGCATTAACCCTGAACCATGAAACCGTCATTAACAGTCCTGCCTATCCAAGAGCTGAACTGAGGGTTTCTTCAGAACATATAGAAAAGAACATATACACAAGAAATTGCAGCTCAAAGTACTAAGGTCGAGAACAAGTTTACGTTTACCTATGCGCCCGTGGAAGCCTTTTCCACCATTTCCACCATCTTGTTACCTATTGTTGCAGAGCCACAACTCTCTCATCTCGGTGCAAACCAAATGAACTCTATCTCATAGGATTTGCAATAACCTACATCTTTCAAAACCCAATTTTCGTGACCGTGGATCTTCTTGGATCCAACGATGGAGGGTTTGCCAGGTGCTCGTGTTTGAGGCCAGTCTAGATAGTTACTTAAATGCAAGACCATAAAGTCAGCATGATGTCGAACAGAGATGACAGACAAAGGCCTCGAGGCTCTCTTACCTTAATGGAGGGGCGCCACCCAATGCATGCCAGCATGGGAGAAATCGAGTAAAGTTATACAAATGTACACTATGGCTATTGTGTACTGCAACCTTAATCAATGGTCCAATTAAATGAAATTCAATTAAAAAATGAATATATCATAGCAATCATAAATTTTTCATTTCGCAGTGGAGATTGGAAACGCATATAGTCCTTGGGTCAGAAATCCAAGAATGGTTATTTTGAATTAAATATATATATATATAAATTATATATTATATACTATTAGAATATAAATATATATTATAGATATAATATATACAATATGGGTTAGGTCTTAAAATGGTACAGAGCGAAGTTTGCACACTAAGACCTATGGGCTCAATATATACACCTTTGGACATGAACAAAAAAATAGATATATGTATATGTATATAAAAATGCCTATGTATATTCAATAATACTAACCAAGTAAATGTAAATATGTATAGAGAGACAGAGGACAACGTCAAGAACAGAAATGCAGGGAGACCCCAAAATACCACACCAACCGGAAGTGCCTTATGTGGAGGCCAACCTGGACATATGGATACAACTGAGAGAAGAATCCCGAAAAGACAATGCTGCTTTGCTTGAAACATTGCAACAACTACGTGCATAAATGATGAATTTAGTGATAGGCAATGAATGACTAAGACAAGAACAAGAAAATATCCTTAAAAACCTATCTCACTGACAGAATCAACGAGGACTAGATCCCAGTACGGAGAATAGGGAGAAGACTCTCACAACCCATCACGAAGAGGATAATGCCGAGTCAACAAAAGGAAATAAGGAGGATGAGGAAGGGTGTTCGGATAATGTTTCCGACCAGATAAGGTCCAAAAGATAGAAAATGGAACTACAAGGTGAGTTTAAAAAAATAAAACTGTCACTGTTCGAAGGAGAATCTAAAGAAGCAGCTAAGGCATGACTAATCGACATGGGTAAATATTTTTAGATTTATGAATATACTGACAAACTTAAAGCACGGCTAGTAGTTTACCAATTACAAGGAAAGGCCACCCTCTTGTGGGAAGAAATAAAAAGTGTGAGGAAGATTGACGAGGAACAAGTAACGTGGCAAGAATTCTAGAAACATTTTAAAGATAAATATCTAACTCAACGTTACTATGATGAAAAGGCAAAGGAATTCCATGAGTTAATGTTGGGAGCCTTGACCATGGATGAGTATGTAAAACGGTTTACATCCCTATTGCAATATGTTCGGTATATGCAGGAGGAAAAAGCTAAAATCCAGGGGTTTATTAGCAGTTTTCCCAACTTCATGAAGGAAAAAATAGAAATTGTTTATCCGAGAATGATGGACGATGCAGAACCAAAGAACTGCATCTATTATCAGTAAGTGAAATAGAAAAATGAGGGACCCAAAGGAGCCATTGGCAAGAAAATTAGGAACTTACCACCAAACAAGCAATTGAAAGTCATAAATGGAAGAAAAAATCAGCAAAGAACTTTCAAAAAATTTGCAAGAAATTTTCCTAGAGCTCAGTCATACACCGAGAATAGACAACCAAAGGGGGTTAATAAAAATTCTACTGACCATCTGCCAAATCCACCACTGCAATGTTGGGGATGTGGGGAGGCACATTATTACAAGAACTTCCCGCACATAACTCGAATTGAACAACTTTCGAAGGTGCAAGAAGCCTCCACAGTGGGAGATATCGCAAGGAGCATGCCCAGAATTAACGCTGCCTTGGATGATCATCAAGCAGAATATCAACCAACCATGATAGAATGTGAAAGTAAGATTGCTAATCAATTTATTTTGTGTTTTATTTGATCCAGGTGCTAGCCTAAGCTACATTAGTCCTAAAGTGGTAGAGAAATTTCAGCTGCAAAGCAGTAAATTTAAGAAGTCGTGACTAGTTCAACTAGCCACCAAACTAAAAGGAAGGTGTCTACAAAAACAGAAAACTGCCCTATAATAGTTTCAGGACAGCCCATCCATGTCAATCTGAGCATCCTCCCCCTGGGCTCATATGATGTATTAATAAGGATGGACTAGTTGGAAGTTCGCTGGTCCTTGGTGGATTGAAAAGAAAAATATCTAAGTTATCTTACCGAGTCACGACAATGAAAATAAATTCAAGGAATCAAGAAAAACATCAAATTACGTCTTATTACAACTAACCAGCTCGGAATATGAATAAGGAAGGGTTGTTAGATTTATGTTATCCAAGTAGGGTACATCAATAATAGAAATAAGATGACCTCTTTAGAGAATATTCCTGTAATTCAAGATTTCGTAGATGTATTTCCTGAATCCATCCTGAGATTTCCACCAAGGCATGATATCGATTTTACCATTGCGCTAGTTCCACGAGCAGCCCCTGTTTCGGAAGCTTCCTACAGCATGAGCATTCGTGAGTTAACAAAACTCAAAATGTAGCTTCAGGAACTATTAGATTAAGGATACATTCGCCCTATTGTGTTCCCTTGGGGAGCCCCTGTGCTATTTGTACGAAAGAAGGATGGAACCTTAAGATTATGCATTGATAATCGTCAGTTAAATAAGTTTACCATCAATAAAAAGTACCCTTTACCTCATATCGATGATTTATTTGATCAAGTGCAGGGAGCTAACGCGGTCTCAAAAATCGACTTAAGGTCCAGTTACCACCAAATCAAAATAAAGGATGAAGACATTTGCAAAACTGCATTCCGAACTCGTTATGGACATTATGAGTTCGTGGTACTGCCTTTCAACCTTACCAATGCTTTGGACACTTTCATGAGTCTGATGCATGACATTTTCAAGCCATTTCTAGATAATTTTGTACTGATTTTTATTGACGATATACTAATCTATTCAAAAAATCAGGAAGAACATGAGAAACACTTGAAAATAGTATTGCAAATTTTGCGAGATAACCAGTTGTATGCAAAGTTTAGCAAGTGCAATTTTTATAAAATTCAAATCCAATATCTAGGCCATGTTATATCATCAAAAGGAATAGCAGTGGATCCATAAAAGATCAAAACTATTATGGAATGGACCACACCGAAAAAGGTTGTTGGTATAAGATCCTTCTTGGGCCTCGTAAGGTATTACCTCCGATTTTCTAAAAGCTTTTCAAAAATAGCTTTTCCGATGACCTCGCTATAGAAAAAGGGGCATGCCTTCCTGTGGATAGCTGAATGCCATCAAAGTTTTGAGAAGCTGAAACAACTACTCACTACCGCATTGGTGCTAAAGGTAGAAGATCTGGAAAAGTCATTTGTGGTATGTACATATGCGAGTAAGAAAGGCGTCGGTGGTGGTTTAACACAAGAAAGAAAGGTCATAGCCTATGAATCACGCAAACTAAAGGATTATGAACATCGATACTCGACATATGATCTAGAATTGACCGCAGTAGTACAAATGCTCAAGATGTGGCGGCATTATCTCCTAGGGAAGAAATTTTTGTTATTGAGAGATCACAGTAGTCTTACCAAACTTCTTTAACCAATCTAATTTAACTGCTCGGTAGGCCAGATGGATTGTGTTCTTGAGAAAATTTGACTTTGACATAAAGCACCTCAAGGGGAAGGAGAATTAGGTTGCAGATATGTTAAGCAAAAAAATACATTGTATATGTGAAGTGCAATACATCCAAGTGAAATTTAACTTGTCGGAGGTCATCTGAGAAGCATCCCTCAAGGACCTAGAATATGCATTCTTTTGGAAGCAAGCCTCGGAAGCTCAGGTGAAAGGGAAACAATCTGATTATGGTATTAATCTAGACAAAATAATAACATTTAGAAACATAATATATATTCCCAACCAAAATTCTGTCAAGTAATTATTATTGGATGAATTCCATAAAAAGCCTTATGCCATTTACCTAGAATACCAAAAACTATTTTCTTCCATCAGGAAAAGTTATTTCCAGCCACGTTTAAGGAAATATGTGGCTGAATATTTATCCAAATGCTTAGAGTGCCAATTGGTGAAAGAAAAATGTCAACATCCTACTGGTTTTCTGCAACCACTGCCCATTCCAAAGTGAAAATGGGAGACGATCACCCTAGACTTTATTACCGGGTTACTTCGTACGAAGAAAAAACATGACTCAATTATGGTTGTGGTGGATAAGTTGAGCAAGATTGCTCATTTCATTCGCGTAAATTCCACCTACAAGATAGTGGAGATCGCAGACATATTTATGAGGGAAATCTTCTGACTACACGAGATACCCTGGGTAGTAATTTCTAACAAGGATGTCAAATTCACATCCACATTTTCGAAGACTCGCTTTACTGGGTTAGGCACTCAGATTTTCATGGCTTATTCCACATTATCCTTGCTTACCTTGATGATATCACTACTCATTTGAAACAATGGTTGCTACATTTGGAAGATATGTGTATCATCTTCATTTGATGTCGCAAGAATAATATACATCTTAACCCTCTTAACTGAATCTTTTTCATTCCTATGGGATAGTTTTTTGGTTTCATAATCCATAAATGTAGCGTTACCTTTGAACCTCTACCATTGAGGTACCTCACCTCGATAACCTACACCAATTGTTGAGCCTTCAAGAGAAATAAATTTTCTTACGTAGATTCATTCTTGAGTATTCCACCATTGTTCATTAATTTCTTCAGGTTAAGTGTGACCTCACCTCTGCTTCTTTGATTAGTCCACCTAACTTTGATAAGGACTTTATCATGTACATTTCTACCTCCACTTACATTGTTTCATGCGTCCTATTTCAAGGGAGTATCAATGGATCTGAACATGTCATTTACTATGTGAGAAAGAAACTAACTAGACCGTTTATGTCCTACCTCCATGAGGAGAGGTTGGCATTGAATGTCGTGTTCTATGTCTAAAAACCATGTCATTATATCTTGACGTGCACAACTAGGGTTGTGACAAACTCTAACCCTATGTCCTTTTTTTTTAGTATTTGGGTCAATAATAGGAAGTATGCCCATTGGATTGTTATCCTTCAGGAGTATGACTTGGAGCTTGTGACCCCAGAAAGAAAGAAAGGCTCGACTCTCACCCAGTTCATGTCTAAATTCCCCATGTGTGCAACACCTACCCTTGAATGATGACCTGCCAAATGAACACTTATTTGCCATCTTGTTTGCTGACCCATGGTATCATGACATTCTAACGTATTTGTGAATCTAGAATTTTGGACTACATATGAACTACAATTATTGATGACACAATCATCACCAAGACCATCGCTACCTAGTATGAGGTGATGATATTTATTTGTGTGGTGCCAATAACATATTGTGTTGTTTTCTCACCCATGCTAAAGCTTTGCAAGTATTAAATGCTTGCATAAGAAGATGGTATTAGCACACAATCATTTTTTTCTCTTTCTTCTTTTTTAACCATGCAATATTTATCCCCATTGAACCTACAAGGTAATTCCCCTCATTCTGAAGATGATACCAATGGTAGGTCAAATTAGTTCAATACTTCCTACCATCCGGAGACGGATGGCTAGACAAAGCGAGTGAATCAAGTTCTGGAAGACATGTTGAGGATGTTTGTAATGCAAAAAGCACACAAGTAGGAGGACTACCTCCATTTAGTAAAGTTCACCTACTATAATGGACATCACGAGTCATTGGGATGAGCCCCTTTGAGGTGTTATATGGAAGAAAAAATAAGTACCCACTAATTGGGGTAGTCCAGTTAATAAGTTAACATTGGGCCTTGATATGTTAGCTGAAATGGAGGCTACTGTTAAAAAAATTGCCAGAATTTGAAATCCGCTCAGGATAGGTAGAAGGTGTACACAGATAAAAAAAAAAAAGTCATAAAGAATTCCAGTTGGGGGAACATGTATATTTGAAATTTAAACCCCAGAAAAGTACTTTATAATGGAAGGGTTGTGCTAAATTGGCACCTAAGAACTGTGGACCCTTTCAAATATTGGAATGGATTTTCCCCGCAGCATACAAGCTAGCACTCCGAGGCCATATCCGAGTCCATAACGTTTTTCATGTGTCCTTGTTAAAGAAATATGTGTATGACTCCCAACATATTATTAACTTGGAAAATATGCAGGTATTAAGAGAATAAGTCAATGATTTATAGATTGTTATTTTTAGAAAGACCTTTAATAGTATATTACCTTGTGCAGGTCGAACCCGAAGGAGAGTTTTTGGCAAAGCCTCTTCGTATCCTCGATCGGAGAGAAACCATATTGCAAAAATGAGCCATCACTGAGCTTAAAGTGTAATGGAAGCACTTTGGCTTGGATGAGGCTACTTGGGAAGAGGAGGAAGCTATGCGTGAAGCATACTCGACATTGTTTGCTTGAAAACAACACCAGGGATAGTGTTCCTCTCAAGGTGAGGGAGCTGTAAAACCCATTGAAGCTCCAACATTTATTTTTACAAATTTTTACTTATTACTGTCAATTTTACTTTCATATTAACCTAGAATGTAAAACTATTAAGCTGCAAAGCCAGAAGATGTGTTGTTAATGATTAATTTAAAGAATCTGATCAATTTTTAAAACAACTAAAGAATGAGTTAGAATAACTCCTGAGAATAGTTATAAGTAGTTTTCCCATCTTTTCGTTGAAAAGGAGAAAGGACAGAACCCTAGGGGGTTGAAAAAAAACTATTAGGGAAAGAATATTGTTGTGAATGGTTTCATCCTAGAGCTGGACAAAATAGCCAATTGGAATAATACCCGAAAAGAATATTGTTGTGAATGGTTTCATCCTAGAGCTGGACAAAATAGCTAATTGGAATAAGACCTTGGGCAACAGCAGAGAGGTACGAGACTTGAGGTTGGACATAGTCCAGACGCCCAAGGTACTAAGTTGTTTAGCCATTGTCAGGGGCTGGAATAGCTCGGAGGGGGGAATTGTGGACGTAATTTCCGGGTCCATGGTTGGGTGGTGAGACTTACCAGGAAAATATAAGCACACACAAGTGATAAGTAAAGCAAGAAACAAATAAGTAGAAATCCTATATTTATTAAGTATTAGTAGGTGACCAATTCTCTACTTTAATTTATGAATTGAACATATTAATATGCTAATGAATGAATAGTATGAATATGTCAATAATAGATTCTAGGCATATTGTCATCATTTATAATCTCAATAAATTCAATTAGTTACCAATATGAGTGCTTCAAACGAAAATAAAAGTGACGAAATTAGTTCATCTACTGAAACGAAATACTCGAATCATTCCAAGCTTTAAGTAAAAGATTCATTTCGTGGAAGATTACTTAATTTTATTATTCTCTAATATCATTTAACGCACTGTAAATTATATTATACTGTGGATACATTTCAAGTGAAAACTGTATCAAATAAAACCTGAATCCTCATAGACGTTTATAAAAAACCTTTTAATAAAAGAATACACACAAGAAGGATAGTTGTAGAGTTCATCTACGACAAATAAATTTGACAAGATCTACTTCTTTTCTATTACAGTATCTAGTTGAAATAATCCATCTCAGTAAAAGTTGTAACCTTAGTATATATCCATAAAATAGAGAAAAGGACCAATTATTTTAAGTATCATGCATCTGTATAGTTATAAGTTGAATAATTACTTAAGTAGCCAACTCCATTATGGGAAAACACCTCACGGTGAACCATTCCCATTCTGAAATGAAAAGAGAAAACATTTGAAAGTACAAACACAGTTTGATATTCAAGTCTTGGAAGCAAACTGCATGCATAAGTTTTGAGAACAAATTATCAATATAGTTGTTGGACTAAAACCTCGGCACAACCGTCCCCCATACCCCTATTATATAATAATTTTAAAGCCCTTACATCTTCTGCATAGCCATGAGGCTTCAGTTGTGCAAGTCACACAATAATTTAAGAAATGTAAGCCTAACTTCCTTTCAGTTAAGACCGGATTTTTCCACCAAGGATTCGTAAGAGAATCTAAAAGGAACCAACCCGAAGTCGAAGGATCGAGTTAGGTTAGAATGCAGTGCCACACCGAGAAACGGTCGCTGGAAGGTATTCAAAACCCCGCAATGGAATATACTTGCAACTGTGAGAGCATTAGAATAAGCTTGAGAAGAAACATAAGGAGTATCGTAGAGAAAGACAAATTTTTAGAGGTGGGCTTACCTGAAGGTAGAGTAGTCGAGGAGCCATGGCAAGCTGCACCTGCAAATCACATTTTAACATATCAATTTATCAAATAATCAAGAAAATTGTATGAATTCAAGCGCGGACCTGTCTACTTCACCTTAGGATGAAGGGTGGAGGCCTCGACGCATTAATCCTAAACCATGAAACTGTCATTAACAGTCCCCCTGTGCAGGAGCTGAACTAAGGGTTTCTTCAGAACATATACACAATAAATCGCAGCTTAAAGTATTAAGGTCGAAAACAAGTTTACGTTTACCTATGGGCCCGTGCAAGCCTTTTCTACCATTTCCGCCATCATGTTACCTGTTGAGCCACAACTCTCTCATCTCGGTGCAAACCAAATGAACTCTATCTCACAGGATTTGCAATAACCTACCTCTTTCAAAACCCAATTGTCGTGACCGTGAATCTTCTCGGATTCAATGATGGAGGGTTTGCCAGGTGTTGGGGTTTGAGGTCGAGACAGTTTCTTAAATGTAGGACGGTAAAGTCAATATGATAGGCCTCTGGGATCTCCCTCCTTAATG
>APFE030202399.1:0-14992 GCA_000404065.3 Pinus taeda
TTATCAGATAAAAAGCAACAAAGATATCCTTCCAAACATTTGTTTACTATCTCAGTTTGCCCATCAGATTGAGGATGATAAGATGAGCTATGAGCTAACTGAGTACCAAGACAAGAAAATAATTCTGTCCAAAAATTTCTAGTGAAAATGGGATCTCTGTCACTTACAATAATCTTTGGGTTTCCATTAGCTTTTGAATTGTTTCCATAAATGCACTAGAAACTATACTGGTTTTAAATGGATGTGATAATGCACAAAAGTGTGCATACTTGGTAAGTCTGTCAACTACCACCATGTTTGACACTCTTTCCTTCAGACTTGGGTAAACTTGTGATAAAATCCATTGAAACCTCCTCCCAATGTTGACTTGGAATGGATAAAGGTTGTAACAGACATGGGTCTTAATTGTCTCAACTTTATTTTGTTGGCAAACCAAACATTCCGCCAAAAAATTTTGAATATCAGATTTAAGGCCATCCCAAAAAGAATCCTTCTTAACCATATGGTAAGTTTTTAAAAATCCTCAGTGCCCTCCTAAGGGAGAGGTGTGCAATTTTAGAAGAATATTTTTTTTGAATTGGGAATTCTTACAAAGGTATGAGCGATCTTTGTACTATAACGAGTCATTTTTCCAGCTAAATGTATTATATGTACTGGGATCTTGCTGCAACTTTTGAATGAGTGTCCACACTTCTTCATCATTCTTCCATTCATCCCTTACCTCGTTTATCCAACTTGGTTGGATAACAGAAATGGCACAAAGCAATGCTTCCACCTCCTCCTTTCTTGAGAGTGCATCTACAACAACATTTTGCTTCCCCTTTTTGTAGATGATTCCAAATTCATAACCCAACATCTTTGTGACCCATTTTTGTATTTCTTCTGAAGATAATATTTGTTCTAAAAAGTATTTAAGACTATCATGATCCGTTTTTACCTTAAAAGTGTCTTCCCATTAGGTAATGTCATCATTTCTTAAGTGCATGTAGTATTGCCAACATTTCTTTCTCATAAATAGCTTTGTGTAAATACTTTCCTTTCATTGGATGACTTTCAAAAGCAATGGGTCTTTCTTCTTGCATTAAAACAACACCAATTCTATTTCCTGAGGCATCACATTCCACAATAAAGGTTTTTGTGAAGTCTAGCGTAGCTAAGACCAGTGCTTGGCACATTGCCTCTTTAAGATGTTCAAAGGCCTTTGTTGCTTCTGGAGTCCAAGAAAATTCATCTTTCTTCAGTATTGTTGTTAGAGGTGCTACTATTCTCCCATAATTCTTAACAAACTTGTGATAATACCTTGTCAACCCGAGAAATCATTGTAGATGCTTTATGGATGTGGGAATTTTCCATTCCTTAAGGGCTTTAGTTTTGCTAGGGTCTACCTTAACACCTCCATGAAATACAATATGACCTAGATATTCCACCTCCTGTACTCCAATAAACATTTGGAGGCTTTTGCATATAATTTTTTCTCCTCCAATAGTTTGAGCACCCTGTCAACATGTTGACCATGATCCTTCCAAGACTTTTTGTAGATTAGTATATCATCAAAAAATACTAACACAACTTTTCTAAGGAAGGGTTTGAAAATGGAATTCATCAAGCCTTGAAATGCAGAAGGTGCATTGGTAAGGCCAAAAAGCATGACCAAAAATTCATAATGACCCTCATGAGTTCTAAATGTTGTTTTTGGAATGTCTTCGGTCTTCATTATGATTTTACGATATCTTGAATGAAGATCCAACTTGGTGAAGTAAATTTCTCCATGTAATTCATCTAATAATTCGTCAATGACATGAATGGGAAATTTATCTTTCATCATGAGCTTGTTGAGTTCCCTATAATCTAGACACATGTGCCGTGATCCATCCTTATTATGCACCAATACTACTGGAGCAGAGAAAGAACTTTAACTAGGTTGAATTATACCAGCCTCTAGCATCTTTGCAACCATATGTCCAATCACTTTTTTGGGCATGGGGATATCTGTAAGGCCTGATGTTTGGAGGAACGCTTCTTGAAATCAAATGAATAGCATGATCCTAATCACAAATAGGTGGGAGGTCTTTGGGAGTCTCAAATACCTTGGAATGAATGTCCAAGGCTTTTTGGAGATCTAAAGAAATATATTATTTCGATGTGGGAACCTCTAGTGAACATAATTGTGCAATTACGCGTCGTTGTTCTTTCTTTAGAAGCTTTGTCATGGCGTTAGAGCTGATTATCTTTTTGGTTTCCTTGTGACACCCTTTAATTCAACTTCTTTTCCTTCCCAAAACAAATTCAAGAAAAGTTCTTGAAAATTAAAAGTTATCATACCCAAATATTGTAGCCATTGGACTCCTAGTACAACATCAACACCACCCATTGGAATGTAAAGCATTGGACTATTCAATACATATTCTCCCATGGAAACCTTGATATTATGGCACTTTCCGGAGCAATTTATGGTTCCTCCATTTGTAACATTCACTTGAAATTTTGGTGCTGGATATAGGAAGCACTTCAATTCCTTGGCTATCTTACAAAGAATAAAATTATGGGTACTATCTGAATCAATCAACACTATTACCTTTTTCTTCTTGATTTTCCCTATCTTAAGAGTTTGAGGAGTGGTAATTCATGTTAATGCATTACAAGATATGGTCGGATTCATTTCTTCTTTATATGGGGCTTGTTCCTGGTGTATATCCTCTTCTTTTGACGCTTCTTGTTCCTATCCTTCCTCCTCTTCACAATCTATGTAAAATAATTTATTCTCAGCACACTTATGACCTTTAGTGTATTTTCTATCACAATTATAACAAATACCTTTTGCTCTTTTTTCTTCCAATTGTTGCGGTCTCAACCTTGTAGGTTGTGGAAGGCTAGGGGAAACAACACTTCCATCTTTATAGTTGTGAGTGGTAGGCTTCCTTGTTGCCATAAATTTGCTTTCAATTTTTCCATCCAACTTGAATGCCTTCTCCAATGAATCAGGTTCCCAAAGGTGAACCTCATGTTGGATGTTACCCTTTAAAGTCCCTATGAACCCATCGATCCTATGCTCCTTTGGAATATCTTTTACCCTTATATTCAATTTTTGGAAGTCCTCGATGTTCTCCACCATTGAACCCTTTGTTTGGGATTTATCAATTGGCTAAAGAAGGTGTTGCTCTTTGTATCCTCATAATGTGTTATCATTTCCTTTGTAAAAATTGACCATGTGACAATTTGTTTACGAGAGCAAAGCCATCGATATCATACAAATTGATTGGGTTCTTGTTGTGCTATTCAACAACCCTCCCATTTGTTAAAATAATAGCTAATATTCTATTAATAAATGGGGACCCTTAAAAAATCCTTCCAAATAATAAATTTAGCATTTAGGCATTTTCTTGTTATATTTTTAATAAAGCAAGATATCAAGATAAAACCCTTTGAAAAGCCAGCAAATGCTCGCATTTTCGCATATCACACGATCAAACGTGTCAAAAGCCCTGTAAACGACCAAAACTTGTGAAAAGCGATCAAAAGAGATTACCACGCTTAACCTTGAAACTATTAGGCTTTTTCATTTGAACTAATTCCTAAGGCATTTCTTATTAAAATAAGGCCCGCATCGCATATCGCCACTTACAAAGGGTGCACCCTCATAAAGTATCTTTAACCATGCGATATGCGATATTGCGATAACAGGGTCACCCTTATTGCATGACATTGGAAACCCTTAGGAAAGGTCTAAAACCTCACCAACCATGCAATATTGTGAAATGTGATAGAAGCCCAGACCCGATTGCCAACTATGTTATAAAAAAACACTCAAGTCCACCGCGCAATTAAAAATGGATTTATAAAGGAAATTCTATCAAATGTGTTGTGCTTTGAAAACAATAAAGAACATCCCGCATTTCGCATCCCGCAGAAACCAAAGGAATGTTAAAGACAGCGCACACACGAAATGAGATAATGCAATTTGCGATATTGCATCGCAATCGCAAAATCGACATTTTTGCAGTTAAAAAGCTCGCCACCATAATAAGCTTCTTTCTCGACTTACAATGCAAAACATTAATGAGAAATAAAGTTAGGGATAAGGAACCATTAGTGGGCATTTAGTAGGGGTTAATGACATTTACGTTTGAAAATCCGCTCAACGTAATACGATATCTTCTCACTTGCATTTAATTAAAATTCCTTTCTTGTCACATTTTCAAGGTTATCTGTATCATTCATTCTTATGTTCATTTTTATTTGTGTCTATATGATAGCTTCTGCTTTGCTCCATTTTCAGGAAAAATCCGCAGCAAGAGTCATTGGGAGCAATGGAAAAGAGGAGAAAGGAAGCCGCGTCTGAAAAATTAGAAATGATCCCTTTATTCTCTGATACTACCTGTAGCAGAGATGGAGGAACCTCAATATGGGAGGCCATGTATGATTTATTAGAAGAGGATAAACCAAGACCTCTAGTAACAAAGGCCACAGATGATGGTCATGTTTCCTCTGACACCTTTTTCTTCGAGACAACATGCTCATTTCTGCACCGCATAGCTGCAAGACCGAAGATAATTCCATATACAGATATGGTTAAGTGGATAATTGATCAGGTGGACATCTCGGACAGAGAATTCAAGAATAGAAGGCATGAAGTTATGGGATCCTTTTTACCAGATAGCTTGCGGCTTATGTACAATCTACCAGAGCCACAGAATCTCTACAATAAACAGTTCCTCAAGAAATTTGCTAAGGAGAATGAAGACCCAGTAGACATCACGTGAACTTGGACAGAAAACGAAGGCAAGATCAAAAATGATAAGACGGGTATGTATTCTACAACATCTATCTCTCCCTCTCATAGTTTTGCAGCAGCCATGCTATGTAGAATGTTCGGCAAGCCCAATAGTACCAAAATTTCCCCAGAATGGCTGCCATTAACAGATGCAGCCATAAACGAAACAATAATGAATTGGGCCCAAATTTTGTCTGATAATTTGGTGAAATCTATTATGGATTATAGGAGAAATATGAGTATTTGCTTGAGGGACATTTGTTTGTATGGTTGTAGTCGTAGAAATACCCAGTCACCTACATTAAGACTTATTTCACTGCAATATTGATTTACCTATTGTTTCATTCTATTTTGCGCCAAAGTGAGGTTATCCTTTAAGAGTTGGAGAGCTTGTTGTTGATGCTCGATGTGATCTTCCATTGCTTGAACCTTAGAATTTTCTCTTAAAGATGATGTGATGGACGGTGGATGATATCCATAAAGTGCCATAAATGGGGTCATTTTTGCTGCAGTATGGAAAGAAGTGTTATACCACCATTTAGCCAGAGGTAACCACTTGACCCATTATGTTTGTTTATCATATAAAAAGCAACAAAGATATCCTTCCAAACATTTGTTCACTATCTTGGTTTGCCCATCAAATTGAGGATGATAAGATGAGCTATGACATAACTAGGTACCCAGATAAGAAAATAATTTCATCCAAAAATTTCTAGTGAAAATGGGATCTTTGTCGCAATAATCTTTGGGTTTCCATGTATCTTTTGAATTGTTTCCATAAATGCAGTAGCAACTGTATTAGCTTTAAATGAATGAGATAATGCACAAAAGTGTGCATACTTGGTAAGTCTATCAATCACCACCACGATGACACTCTTTCCTTTAGACTTGGGTAAACCTGTGATAAAATCCATTGAAACGTCCTCCCAATGTTGACTTGGAATAGATAAAGGTTGTAACAGACACAAAGTCTTAATTGTCTCAACTTTATTTTGTTGGCAAACCAAACATTCCGCCAAAAAATTTTGAATATCAGATTTAAGGCTATCCCGAAAAGTATCATTCTTAACCATATGGTAAGTTTTTAAAAATCCTAAGTGCCCTCCTAAGGGAGAGGTGTGCAATTCCAAAAGAATATTTTTTTTGAATTGGAAATTCTTACAAAGGTATGAGCGATCTTTGTACCATAACAAGTCATTTTTCCAGCTAAATGTATCAAATGTACTGGGATCTTGCTGCAACTTTTGAATGAGTGTCCACACTTCTTCGTCATTCTCTCATTCATCCCTTACTTCGTTTATCCAACTTGGTTGGATAACAAAAATGGCACAAAGCAATGCTTCCACCTCCTCATCCTTTCTTGAGAGTGCATCTACAACAACATTTTGCTTCCCCTTTTTGTAGATGATTCCAAATTCATAACCCAACATCTTTGTGACCCATTTTTGTAGTTCTTCTGAAGATAATATTTGTTCTAAAAAGTATTTAAGACTATCATGATCCATTTTTACCTTAAAGTGTCTTCCCATTAGGTAATGTCATCATTTCTTAAGTGCATGTAGTATTGCCAACATTTCTTTCTCATAAATAGCTTTGTGTAAATACTTTCCTTTCATTGGATGACTTTCAAAAGCAATGGGTCTTCCTTCTTGCATTAAAACAATACCAATTCTATTTCCTGAGGCCTCACATTCCATAATAAAGGTTTTTGTGAAGTCTAGCGTAGCTAAGACCGGTGCTTGGCACATTGCCTCTTTAAGATGTTCAAAGGCCTTCGTTTCTTTCGGAGTCCAAGAAAATTCATCTTTCTTCAGTATTGTTGTTAGAGGTGCTACTATTCTCCCATAATTCTTAACAAACTTGTGATAATACCCTGTCAACCTGAGAAATCATTGTAGATGCTTTATGGATGTGGGAATTTTCCATTCCTTAAGGGCTTTAGTTTTGCTAGGGTCTACCTTAACACCTCCATGAAATACAATATGACCTAGATATTCCACCTCTTGTACTCCAATAAACATTTGGAGGCTTTTGCATATAATTTTTTCTCCTCCAATAGTTTGAGCACCCTGTCAACATGTTGACCATGATCCTTCCAAGACTTGTTGTAGATTAGTATATCATCAAAAATACTGACACAAATTTTCTAAGGAAGGGTTTGAAAATGGAATTCATCAAGCTTTGAAATGCAAAAGGTGCATTGGTAAGGCCAAAAAGCATGACCGAAAATTCATAATGATCCTCATGAGTTCTAAATGTTGTTTTTGGAATGTCTTCGGTCTTCATTCTGATTTTATGATATCTTGAATGAAGATCCAACTTGGTGAAGTAAATTTCTCCGTGTAATTCATCTAATAATTCATCAATGACATGAATGGGAAATTTATCTTTAATCATGAGCTTGTTGAGTTCCCTATAATCCAGACACATGTGCCATGATCCATCCTTTTTATGCACCAATACTATTGGAGCAAAGAAAGAACTTTAACTAGGTTGAATTATACCAGCCTCTAGCATCTTTGCAACCATATGTTCAATCACTCTTTTGGGCATGGGGATATTTGTAAGGCTTGATGTTTGGAGGAACGCTTCTTGGAATCAAATGAATAGCATGATCCTAATCACAAATAGGTGGGAAGTCTTTGGGAGTCTCAAATACCTTGGAATGAATGTCCAAGGCTTTTTGGAGATCTAGAGAAATATATTATTTCGATGTGGGAACCTCTAGTGAATATAATTGTGCAATTACGTGTCATTGTTCTTTCTTTAGAAGCTGTGTCATGGTGTTAGAGCTGATTATCTTTCTGATTTCCTTGTGATACCCTTTAATTCAACTTCCTTTCCTTCCCAAAAAAAATTCAAGAAAAGTTCTTGAAAATTAAAAGTTATCATACCCAAATATTGTAGCCATTGGACTCCCAGTACAACATCAGAGCCACCCATTGTAATGGAAAGCATTGGACTATTCAATACATATTCTCACATGGAAACCTTGATATTATGGCACTTTCCGGAGCAATTTATGGTTCCTCCATTTGCAACATTCACTTGAAATTCTGGTGCTGGATATAGGAAGCAATTCAATTCCTTGGCTATCTTACAATGAATAAAATTATTGGTACTACCCGAATCAATCAACACTATTACCTTTTTCTTCTTGATATGCCATATCTTAAGAGTTTGAGGAGTGGTAATTCATGTCAATGCATTACAAGAAATGGTCGGATTCATTTCTTCTTTATCTAGGGTTTGTTCCTGGTGTATATCCTCTTCTTTTGACGTTTCTTGTTCCTATCCTTCCTCCTCTTCACAATCTATGTAAAATAATTTATTCTCAGCACACTTATGACCTTTAGTGTATTTTCTATCACAATTATAACAAATACCTTTTGCTCTTTTTTATTCCAATTGTTGTGGTCTCAACCTTGTAGGTTGTGGAAGACTAGGGGCAACAACACTTCCATCTTTATAGTTGTGAGTGGTATGCTTCCTTGTTGTCATAATTTTGCTTTCAATTTTTCCATCCAACCTGAATGCCTTCTCCAATGAATCAGGTTCCCAAAGGTGAACCTCATGTTGGATGTTATCTTTTAAATTCCCCATGAACACATCGATCCTATGCTCCTCTGGAATATATTTTACCCTTATATTCAATTTTTGGAAGTCCTCAATGTTCTCCACCATTGAACCCTTTTGTTTGAGATTTATCAATTGGATAAAGAAGGTGTTGCTCTTTGTATCCTCATAATGTGTTATCATTTCCTCTGTAAAAATTGACCATGTGACAATTTGTTTATGAGAGCAAAGCCATCGATATCATACAAATTGATTGGGTTCTTGTTGTGCTATTCAACAACCCTCCCATTTCTTAAAATAATAGCTAATATTCTATTAAGAAATGGGGACCCTTAAAAAATCCTTCCAAATAATAAATTTAGCATTTAGGCATTTTCTTGTTATTTTTTGAATAAAGCAAGATATCAAGATAAAACCCTTTGAAAAGCCAACAAATTCTCGCATTTTCGCATATCGCACGATCAAACGTGTCAAAAGCCCCGTTAACGACCAAAACTTGCGAAAAGCGATCAAAAGGGATTACCACGCTTAACCTCGAAACTATTAGGCTTTTTCATTTGAACTAAGTCCTAAGGCATTTCTTATTAAAATAAGGCCCGCATCGCATATCGCCACTTACAAAGGGTGCACCCTCATAAAGTATCTTTAACCATGCGATATGCGATATTGCAATAACAGGGTCACCCTTATTGCATTGCATTGGAAACCCTTAGGAAAGGTTTGAAACCTCACCAACCATGCAATATTGCAAAGTGCAATAGAAGCCCAGACCCGATTGCTGACTATGTTATAAAAAAAACACTCAAGTCCGCCGCGCAATTAAAAACGGATTTATAAAGGAGATTCTATCGAATGAGTTGTGCTTTGAAAACAATAAAGAACATCCCGCATTTCGCATACCGCAGAAACCAAAGGAATGTTAAAGACAGCGCACACACGAAATGAGATAATGCAGTTTGCGATATTGCATCATAATCGCAAAATCGACATTTTCGCAGTTAAAAAGCTCGCCACCCTAATAAGCTTCTTTCTCGACTTATGATGCAAAACATTAATGAGAAATAAAGTTAGGGATAAGGAACCATTAGTGGGCATTTAGTACGAGTTAATGACATTTACGTTTGAAAAGCCGCTCAACGTGATACAATATCTTCTCACTTGTATTTAATTAAAACTCCTTTCTTGTCACATTTTCAAGGTTATCTGTATCATTTGTTCTTATGTTCATTTTTACTTGTGTTTATATGATAGCTTCTGCTTTGCTCCATTTTCAGGAAAAATCCGCAGCAAGAGTCATTGGGAGCAATAGAAAAGAGGGGAAAGGAAGCCGCGTCTGAAAAATCAGAAATGATCCCTTTATTCTCTGATACTACCTGTAGCAGAGACGAAGGAACCTCAATATGGGAGGCCATGTATGATTTATTAGAAGAGGATAAACCAAGACCTCTTGTAACAAAGGCCACAGTCGATGGTCATGTTTCCTCTAACACCTTCTTCTTTGAGACAACATGCTTATTTCTGCACCGCATAGCTGCAAGACCGAAGATAATTCCATATACAGATATGGTTAAGTGGGTAATTGATCAGGTGGACATCTCAGACAGAGAATTCAAGAATAGAAGGCATGAGGTTATGGGACCTTTTTACCAGACAGCCTGTGGCTTATGTACAATCTACTAGAGCCATAGAATCTCTACAGTAAACAGTTCCTCAAGAAATTTGCTAAGGAGAATGAAGACCCAATAGACGACACGCGAACTTGGACAGAAAACTAAGGCAAGATAAAAAAGGATAAGACAGGTATGTATTCTACAACATCTATCTCTCCCCCTCATAGTTTTGCAGCAGCCATGCTATGTAGAATGTTTGGCAAGCCCAATAGTACCAAATATTCCCTAGAATGGCTACCATTAATAGATGCTGCCGTAAATGAAACAATAATGAATTGGGCCCAATTTTTGTCTGATAATTTGGTGAAAGATATTATGGAGTATAGGAGAAAGATGAGTATCTCTTCAAGATTTTATCCTCCATTTTTCATGAGTGCCTATATAATGGACGCAATCTGCTTTGGATCCAAATTTCCTATCATGGGATGGAAGTGGACTGTGCAAGGCCCACTTCCTGTCCATATATATCATAAGAGTATGTGGGAGTCTCAGTTTCACCCACTTGTTGAATACATGAACGATTATATATGTGATATATCTTTCACAATCGTTTTGGCTAACTATTTATCCAAAATGATTATTGTTAAACGATTTCACTTCTTATTGCAGTTGAATGATCTTTAATACCAATTGCTATAGGACATTATTGTAGATTGCATACTTTACTTTATTCTGAGGCGTAGTTATGGTTTAGTAATGTTCAAACTAGGATATATGTATTTGTTAAATAGTTTAGATTATATTATACTTAGCTTAATCATTCTCCCGTTACATCATATATCACCCCATCAACACTATCAAAATCTCTTTTGGGAAACTGGTCCCATTATCCCCAGTCGGAACCACTACACCAAACGAAAAGGGAGCTGCTAACGAAGTTTCGAACCGGGTGGTTTCCCCCCATGTAATAACAACGATTTTCAAGGCTTCAACATTTTGGTGTTAGAAAGAGGGCATAACTATGAATGGCAAGTAAATTCAAACTAACAGGCCATTCTAAGAGTAAAAATCCGTCACCCTCATCTCCAACTTCTCGATCGCATTCCAAATCTCTGAATCCTAAGCGAGAAATTGTAAAGAAATCCTTAGAACCCACTACTAGAATTCAAAAGAAGCCAGGTCATTTTTCTTCTATAGAAATCCCTGAAGTCCAATCTCTGATTCATAAGTTACAGGGGATTTCGATATCTCAAGAAAAGTCTGAGTTATCCCAAGATAGTGTTACTTCTCAGTTTCCCTAATCTCAAAGGTTAACTAGAGCACAGAGTGAAAAGTTTGGGATCCCCCCATTTGAATTCCCTCTACCAAACCGTAAGAGAGCTAAGAAGACACCATCTGAATCCCATAGTGAGGTTCTCTCATCATCACCTCAATCATCCTCATTCATTCCATCCATTTCATCACAAGATCAATCTTCCACCTCACAACTCCAGATTGTGATTTACATAGGTACTGGAGCACAAGCTTCCTCTACCCAATCACCTTCAACCACTAGAACATCTTCCTCTATGTAGATGCCAACGATGGCTCAAAACCCTCCAAGGCCATGGACAAATCTAGGAGTTGTACGAATGGCAGGGCCTTTACATTAATTTCTAGCCCATCCTGAAAAGTGGCTACCAAAGTTCAATCCTGACAATAGCCTACCAGCTGAGGAACACATAAATTTTTTTATGTTGTCCATTAACCTAAACTGTAAGAGCCCTATCCTAGGGTCTTCTAATAGATCTATTTCTCTAGAATTTAAATGCAACCAGAGGCAATAATTTACTTTCTTACATGGCTTTTAAACAATTAAAATTTACCATTTACATCCTAATCTTTATAACTTATAGTGAACATTCCATTTTAATAAATTTACATGAACAATCTATAGAGGAATACCTGTATCGGTCACCGGTGGCTAGTGGAGATGCCTGTGAACTGCTGCTCCTGTTGAACGCTCCTCTTCACTAACCCAACTAGATTTACCTCCTAGCGAACTAGGAAATAATTCCTAGCCCAGGAAACCTCCACAGGTTTCCTAGCCCTCTGAGCCCAAGTCTAACCAGATGTAGTGTGTGTGTCCAAGATGAATGATCCAGATCAAGATGAACAATATTTCCCTCCTCTCAACAATGCAAGAAACCTCCATAGGTTCCTAAAGTCTCCAAAATCACGACCAACCCCAAAATCATAAGCAAGACCCAACTTCCCCCCTTTTTCTCCATTCCCCCTTCCCTTTTTATACCCTCCCTCTCTTCTCCATCTCAACCACCTCTCATTAATGTCATTAACTTCTCATCCATCCTTACAGTTGACTTCTCTTCTCCCAAGTAAAGCTGGGAGTACATTTGGAAATGTGACATGAATATAAAATTGGGAAATTAATGGGAGAGGACCATGTCTTCTCTCAAGTAAATCTGAAAGTACATTTGGGAAAGTGAGATGAATATATATATATATATATATATATATATATATATATTGATAACTAAATGGAGAAGACTATGTCTTCTCCCAAGTAAATGTGAGGGTACATTGGGGAATGTGAGATGAATATATATATTGATAATTGGTTGGAGGGGACCATGTCTTCTCCCAAGTAAATGTGACTGTACATTGGGGAATGTGAGATGTAACTAAATGGAGAGGACCATGTCTTCTCCCTAATAAATGTGAGGGTACATTGGGGAATGTGAGATGAATATATGTATCATTTGAAATAATGGAAGGAGACCATATCCTACCTAAGATTCAATTTGAGAAGGTAAGTTGGGAATCTGAATACTAGAAATCATGAATTTTATATTAGACCAATATTTCTCAATATCTTCAGATAATGTAAACATTAATAAAATTTGCAGGATAAGATTTAAGTGGGGCATTACATAAACGAAGTAGTAGAAGAAGATACAATTGTAAGATTATTTCATTATACCTTACAAGGATTAGCAGGATCATAGTACTTTTCATTACCATCAAGTTCTATTAATAGTTGGGGTGCCTTTCAAGTGTAGTTCCTAACCAAATTTGGGGATGACAGATCCACAATTACCCTTCTTAATGATCTCTCCAATTTTAAAGCCGAACCTAAAGAACCGATCAAAGACTTCAATCCTCGTTTCAATAAGTTATTGAATAAAATACCAACGGCATCCAAGCCCAGCGATGAAGTCCAAAATGAATTGTAGATTTCTTCTCTCCCTTCAAACACAACTATTTTCATCGATAGAGCGGCTAAACCAACTTTGGCAGAAAACATGAAAGAATCAATAGCTGTAGAAAAACAAATTCTAGCCTTAGATAAGAAAAATGCACTAGAAGAACGAAAATCCAAGAAAGTAACTTTTAGGGATGAATCCAAGAAAAAACCACCTAACGATCCTTTTGATCTTGAAGGTTTACAAAAAGTCCTCAAAACCATGTCTAATGAAATGGTTGATATCAAGAAACAAGTAGCAGAGACTTCCTCAAAGAAACCTTTCAGACCATATAAAAGGAATCCCTCAGTTGATCCTAAGCCTCCAAGCAATGCCGAATTAGATGTGGAGGAATATGAAGTCTCAACAACTGAAGAACAAACAGATGATGAAGAAGTGTTCGAATTACAAGGAATGTGGGATTTTATCCTTCCCAATGAAGAAACACAAGATGCACTACCTCTTGCAACCCGGAGTAGAAGCCCCGTGGATTTGTCACAAACAAATCCAAAGCAGAAGGTATCAACTTCGACTCCTAAGGACAAAAAAACAGGTAAGAAATCTTGTTATATACCTATGGGGGATAATATGGGGTACTAAGGGAGGTACCCAAGGTAATAATGTAATAATGGGATGGGCCATAGTAATAAATAAGGTGGTTAACCCATATCATGTAAGGGACCACAAGTAGTTAGTGATAATGTAATGGGCCCATGGTAATGATCCATGGTATTGTATGTATGAGGCCTATATAGAGGCTAGAGACTCCACTTGGAGAGAAGTCAAGGAATTGTCAAGGATTATTGTAAGTACAAGCATATGGCTTGTGGAGTGTTCTCCTTCCTTAAGGAGTGAATGTATGGTGTTGCCCTACCTTAAGGTTTTGATCAATAAAGAATCATTTCATATTATTTCTGGGTTTATTTGCATTGTCTAATATTTTCATATCAGATCTATAATATTTCCGGGTTAGAGCTATAACAAGTGGTATCATAGCACTTTCTTGGGCAAACAGTGGAGATTATTTATTTATTTATTTTTTTTGCAGGATTTCAGGGGCGGCGAGTTTGCAGATCAGATATGTACGTTTTGGTGTAATATCTGCAAAATCTAATTGCAGATCTAGATTCTATGTGAAAAAATACCCGATTTGAAAAAAAAATCAGCTGAATCGGAGTCCGGATGAGGGAGATATCGCTGATTTAAAATCAGCTCTTTTTTGCAGAAATTTTGGTGACGGCGGGAGAGTTGCAGCGCAGATTTGAAATTCCAATGCCTGGATCAAGATTTCTATCACATGGGCAGATGCAGAATGATTGTTCCATTTCTGAAAACAGGTTATAATAGGGATTCTGAGCAATATTGACGGAATTGTGACCATTTCAAATTTTCACCAATTTTTTTGTGATGGCGGGCCTAGATCTGAATTTGGGGGACTTGTATCCATTTGATGGCTCTCATCCAGCCAAATGGCTAGCACAAATGGAGAAATGTTTTAGATTGAATTACATCAATGATTATGAGACTCAGCTGAGTGTGGGACAAATGTACTTGGACAATGAAAGATTGCAATGGTGGCAAAGGCATCAACGTTGCTATCGAAGGCCCTTGACTTGGGACAAATTCACAAAGCTCTTATGGACCATTTTGACCATAAAGCTAATCTTGTGGATAAGCTCACACAGACAGACACACAACCTAGCAAAGATTTTATTTTTACAGGAAAGAAGGAAACCAAGGAACCTAAAGGGTTATTTTCTACTGGTATCTCCTTATTACAGGTTCATGGATTG
>APFE030202399.1:22866-37820 GCA_000404065.3 Pinus taeda
AAAATATGAATAAAACTTCCGAAAAGTTTCGTGCCACCGTGGTTTGTCCACCTGGAAATCCACTTAACCAAACCCCGGCGCAACCCATTTCTTTATGCATACGGGATTAATTAGTCATCAGGACTAATTAATAACCTTTTCCGCCTATTATATATCGCCCGGGGCGATTAGATTAAACCTTAAACTGTTTTAAATCCCGACGGGCCCACATCTGAAACCTCCATTTTGAATCCACAAGAACCAAAATGGAGGTGTCGGCAGCTCTGAATATTACTCCACTGAATGCTCCTCACCGTGAATTGGTATTTACCTTTGATAGATGAAGATTTCCAAATTAAAGACCTGCATTTTGATGAAAGTCCCCTATTGAGCTATTTTCGCTGCAGAGACGAATACTCAAAGGGGCACGGTCTTATAGGGTTGTGGGAATCCAATCTCCCAAGGTATCTCATTCCTTCAGTCATTTATTTCCCAGAAATCATCCATTACTGCCATTCTAACTATGATCTGACTCAAAGAGCTGTAATATCCCTTGACTAGAGTGTTCTTTTCCCCATTAATCCCCAAGCTATCAATATGATGCTCCATTTTGAACCTGGTCAAAACCTCACTCCCTTGTCCATTGGGGAATTGCTTGAAAAATCTACTCGGTTGTCCCCTAAAGAGGTAATCAGAAGATCACATCCTTGGATAAAAAGTCTTAGTACTAGTCTTAAGATTTGTTTACTCCAAGATTGTTATCAAATCTATTCAAATAGAGGTTAGAAAGCATAACAGCTAAAGAGTATCAATGGTTAAAGATTATCAGTGGTTAAAGTGTATCAGGTAAAAGTCAGTGAAGGTTAAAACGGAGTTACAGAGTAGTCAAAGGTAAATAGTAAAAGTAAATACAGAAGGCAGTAAAATGGTAAAAAGAGATGATAATACTTTCACCAATATTGAGGTTTGTCTAAAGTGAAAGTAAAACAGTCGAAAGAGCAAGAAAGTAAAAAGATGAAAAAACATAACAAGAAGGAACATTTTTGCAGAAATTGCATATTTTAGTCATAGTTTTGCAGAAAATATTTTGATCAATACAATATGAATTTTACAAAAATGAAGGAGGTTTATGTTCTTCAGAGGGCCATCTACAAAAACCTCTCTCACTTTTCTAACAGCCATTATGGTTTTGGAAATATTAAACAATGTTGGAAAGCACGTTTTGCAGAAAATTTCAGTTTAAGTCATCATTTTGCAGAGAGTATTTTGGCCAATCCAAAATACTTCATACAAAATTGAAGGAGGTTTTTGTTCCTAAGATACCCATATACAAAAACCTATCTCAGTTTTGTCACAATGATTTTATAATGAGAGATACATGCACATCGTTATAGGCCATTTTTCAGACTCTGTAAAACTCTGTTTTACACATATTTTTTACAGAGACTATTATGCATAGCTGGAGAGGAATTTTGGGAAAATGAATGAGGTTTATCTCACAACCATATTTATCTACAATAACCTCTTTCACTTTTTACATATATATTACGGATTGAGAAATGAAAAAATATCATTGGACCCCAAGTTTGCAGAATTGTTGGAGCAGATTGCACAAAGAAAAGAAACAGTTAGTGACTTGGATGCCTCGTCATCAACTAAGAGTTGGGTCAAATTCGAATTCTTCTCTTTGTCATCACCTATCCATACAAAATAGTGCCAAATAGATGCATTAGTTTGAATGTCCTTTAATTAAGTTCTATTTATGTAAATAGTTGGAGAGATTTGTGAACCAATTTTGATATTTGTTTCAAGATATTTTAGTTTAGAATTGGTATAAATACTCCACTCTTGGAAGCATTGAAAGAGTGATTCCATTACTTGGCCGTAACATTGAAACTTCAGAATAAAAGCGCTTGGAGAAATTTTTGGTGGCTTGGCTGGATGAGGATTTAAAGCACAGGACTTGTTGCAGGATTCATGTGTTGGACAACAGTTCAATAAGTGTTTCTACCCTTTCTCTGAAATTTTATATCAGTCTATAATACCATCATATCCATTCCCGAATAATTTGCATAAGAGATTGAAACAGAATTTGCTTAATTGTACTTTGTTTCCAAATTTTATAATTCTTGATGTTTTCCTCTAAATTAGTTATAAGCATGGATTCTTAAATGCTCTCGCTTTACTAATTTAAACACTATTGGTTACTATAACAAAGAGTTCTTCATTGCTCTTTGTTTGTAGTCATTTCATTTCTTTCTTTTGGACATGGTGAAAGACTCTTAGTTGCCTTTCATCCCTTCAAATTCATCCCATCCACTTTAAATTTTAAGGATTGTTCTCTGTCTAGCTATATTTCCCTGTAATACCATCTTGTGCTTAGAATAGAAATCCAGTAAAGCCATCCTTTGAATCCATAGCCCAATGAACTGAAAGCTCTCAATCTTGCCCTTAGTTTGTGGATTCCACCATTTTCCCAAAGCAAACTCTTGAATCTATAACTAGCCTAAAACCTTCCAAGAACAAAGATAAATCATAAAGAGAGAGCCCACTGTAGATGCAGATTGGCTAGATTCTGCATCTAAAAGGTTGGTTTGTGGTTACCTCGGGTATACTTTCCTCTTACACAACTTCTAGGAAAACCTGAGTGATAACAACAGGGATTAGGGTTTATGGCTGTGAATTGGAATGTTACAGATTGCCAAAATTTGTCCCAATGAGGATATTCTCATTGGAGTACACAAGACAGATGATCAAGATGGATGAGCTACATTTTGTGGCAGCAAAGAAGAAATCATAGTTTAAGATAAAAACACAGGTGGGCCCATTCATTTGCAATAGTAGAGAAACAACCAAAGAAGCAGACACCCTCCTAAAGAAAATGAATTCCACTGAGCTTCACCTGGTCCTATGACCCCCTGTGAATAATTTCAAGGTTGAGAGTAGAACAAAAGATCACTCCCTACTCACAAACACCCAGGCTAGAGATTGAGAAGTATGTGAATGAAGATCAATTGTAGGCAAACACTATCGAGGAGGCATAAGAACATTTATTCTCGATCTGAAATGGATTAGATTAGTAATGATGTGCCACTTTCCCATTTCTAATAAAACCGAAGATGCTTATCATTGGCTTAAGAAGTGCTTAAGGATTCACCATTTTTTCTTAATTAATTGATTCCCATGAGAGTTTCTTATTTAAATGTTATAAACAATTTAACATAAAACATATGGTGAATAGTAGAAAAATAAAAGCAAAGAACATCAAAATACAACACGCAACACAAATATTTGATGAGGAGTTCACCCATCCTGGGCTACATCTCCTTGGTCCAGCTTCCAATGCTTGGGCCTCTGTATTATGCTCAAAACTACAACAGAAATCTGTTTACAATGCTCAAATACCTCTGAAAATTGTCTCAATGAGTTCAAAATCCTAAAAAATGGCTATCTAGCCTCTTTTCTCATCCAATTTGAATAATAATTGAAGAAGTTACGACTTCACCTAGTTCTGCCACTATTTGTTCCACAAATTGCTCCAAAACCGGAAAAAACCCCATTTTTGCTCCAAAATCTGCTAACTGGGTGAATATTTCACCACACTGCAGGCCATAACCTACTAGCTATATCACAAACCACAATTGGCAAGTGATGTGGGATTATGTTCTATGAATAGAAATGGGTGGTTTTCGATTGCGATATCGCGGACTCGACGGGATATTAAATCGCAATTTATAGTGGCATCACATCCGGGGACTTTATCGTATTTCGCAATTTGGCAGATAACCGAGATTTTATACATATTTGGGACCTATCCACTGATTTCGATTTGCGGTAGCGAGTGGTCGTATCACAACCCAAACCTTGTCGGGGCTGATTCTGTCATACTTGGCTCCCTTCACCAATTGCAATTGTCGTTTGTGATTGCCTTATTGCATATCAGCCATGGTTGTTTTGGGGCCAATTTGAAACACCTTTCCTCATGAGACTGCAATTTACGAAATGCAAGGGCCAATGGCAGCATGCCACTTTCCATCTCCTCATTTATTGAAGGGCTTTGCCACGTCATCAAATCCTGCCATGTAGACAAGTCAAACTTGAACTTTGACTTGCTCTAACTTTTGCATACAAGCTCAGATTTGAGTGTCGTTCACACTATTGGAATTAGAATGACGAGAACTTCAACCTGAGGTTGAGTTTAATAGAATTTTGACACTTCGATTTTTTTAAGCATAAACATGAGCACTTGATCACTCCTCCCCACTCAAAGCCTTTTGGACCCCAAAAGATTATATTCAGTTACTGAACAGATGAGGGTATTTTTCCCTCACCTTCCCCTGTTCAATCCATTTGGCCTTTGATGAATTTGTACCTTTGAGAACCACTCAAAAATAATCAAAATTTCCCCTCTTTGATGACATCGTTCTTCTATCAAGTATGGTGTCTTGTTGAAGCTCATCAAGAAATTTTGGAGAAAAATATTCAATTGATGGTATCTGTACACTTTCTCCTTGATGTTCAATCAAAGGAGGCTCATACAATCTCAAATTTTCAACATTAAAAACGGAATAAATTTTCATATATGAAGGCAAATCAGGCTTGAAATCTTTATTACCAATCTTTTCCAGAATTTTAAATGGACCATAACAAATTGGTTTCAGCTTTTTACCTTCACCCTGAAGCCTTTCTTTGCTAATGAAAATCCAAACTGCATTACCTAACTTAAACTAATGATCCACACGATGCTTATCATGCCTTGCCTTACACTTGCCTTGACTCTTTTCTAGTTGTTCTTGAACTATTTTGGTGAATCAACTTAATTTTCTCAATGAATTTATTTTCTTTGCCTATGTCGCTATGTCCATCTATAGCTACATATTTCTCAAAGATGAAATCAAAGGCGATTTAGGAAAACAACCAAGACATGCCTCAAAAGGTGAAGTTAGAGTACTAGAAGAGTGTTTTTCCTGGTTCTAAGTATGTTGAATATAATGTAACTGTTCATCCCACAACTTGGGATGTTTTTTGCAATATTGTATTAGAAAATGAATAACTATCATGGTAACCACTTCAGTTTGCCCATTTGTTTGCGGATGGAAGGTTGTACTTTTCTTCAACTTGGTGTCCATCAAGTTCCATAAATTTGACGAAAAAATCCCAACAAATCAGGAATCATGATCACTTACAATAGAAGTAGGTAATACAAAATGAACCCATAGATTTTGAAAGATAAGTTGAGCTATTTGTTCAACTGTAATTTGTTTTTTTACAAGACATTAATATGTACATCTGGCTGAGCCTATCCACAACTACGTACAAATAATCATGACATTTTATTGATAAAGGAAGACCTCCAACAAAATACATAGAAACACTCTCCCATGGATGTGAACGCACTAGAAGTGGTGTGTACAATCCTAGTTTCCTATTACTAGGCTTACTAGCTACACACAATGAACAACCTCTGATAAAAAAAGATACACTTCCAAGCATACGAGGCCAGTAAAAACACCTCTAAAGGTTTTCCACTATTTTAAATACACCGAAATGTCCAGCAATAATTGAAGTGTACATTTCCCTTCTAGTTTTTAACCCTGTACATAAATTACTTGCATACAAATTCTAAAACAAAGAAAATAGACAATGTGAGAGCATAACACATAAAACACATATACATAGAGATTTTCCGTTGGATCCCAAAACATGGACTACCAGCTTGATTTTTCATTATGTTCCTTTCAATGTTACAATACATATTTATACATGCCGAAGCATCCAATACCATGGACCGAAAATCATCGCGTCCAAAGCCATGGACTAAAAACCATTGCATCCAAAACCATGTGTGAAACTCATCCACAAAACCATAGGTAGGTCTTCCTAACCTAATATAGGGTCCAAAAAACAAATTTTCCGGGGCACTGCCCTAGACCCCATAGAGGGGGGTTACCTGCACCCCTCAGACCCCTTGTGACCCCCCTACTACACAATTGGTGCAATGAAGGGGAGGCTTCTCCCCCCCTTTCACCCCCCAATTAACTACATGGGCTAGTCATGGAAATAATACGACACAACCCAACATTCTACCACTTGTTGTTTTCTTTCTACAGGGGGCCACAAGAGAGCTTATTCATTTATCTAGCCCTACAATGCCGATTGTTTCTCTATACCAAGAGAACTTCTCAAAGCTCACAGATTTTGTCAATGCATCTGTAATATTATTCAAAGTGTCCACCTTTACCAGCAATACCTTTTTGTCTTCTACCATATTCCTCACAAAGTGATATTAAACATGAATGTGCTTTGTCTTTGAATGATATGCAGGGTTCTTTGGCAAGAAAATTGTACTTTGGCTATAACAATCTATCCTTATAGCTCCCTATACTAACCCCATACTTGAACACAATCTATGCAACCAAATTGCTTCCTTTCGTGCATGAGTGGCTGCCATGTATTTCACCTCTGTAGTTGATAGCACTACTACAAATTATTTCTTACTCATCCAACTCACCGCACCTCCGAATAGGTTAAACACGTACCCACTTGTAAATCTTCTCTGATCCAGATCTCCAGCCCAATCTACATCAACAAAGCCATGAATATCCAACACTCTGTCTAATATTTCTCTTCCTTGGTAGCACAAGCCATAATCACTATTGCCATGCAAATACCTGAAAACTTGCTTCATTGCTGTCGAGTGCTCCTTCCCTGGTTTTGACATAAACTTGTTGAATACTCCCACTGCATGTGCAATGTCTAGTATAATACATACCATTGCATACATCAGGCTACCAACTACACTTGCATATGGAACATGGGACATGTCCTCTTCCTCTTTTCCCAATCTCTTTTAATTTCCATGCCCAAAATATAGTTTGCAGCACCAAGATCTTTCATGTCGAATTTGGAGGACAATTGGGTCTTCAAATGCTGGATAATTTCTTTGTCTTTTCCAACCAACAACATATCATCCACATACAAGACCAGATAAATAACACGGTCACTAGTTAATTTAAAATACACATAGTGATCTGCTTTACTTTTGGCGAAGCCAAGTCCCTGTATAAATGTATCAAATTTCTGATACCACATTTATTTTAACTCATATACAGACTTCTTTAACTTGCATACCAGTTCTTTCTTACCCTTCACAACAAAGCCTGCAGGTTTCTTCATGTAGATTTCCTCTTCCAAATTCCCGTGAAGAAATGTTGTCTTTACATCCATTTGTTCTACCTCAAAATCAAAATCAACAACAACAAATAAAAGTAATCTAATAGAATTTACCTTATCAACAGGAGAAACATTATCACCATAATCAATTCCTGACACCTGGGAATAACCTTTTTCTACCAACCGAGCTTTGTATTTCTCCACCTTACCTTCTGCATTTGTCTTCTTCATGAACACTCATTTGCTGTCAATGGGTTTCCTTCCAGTCGACAACTCCACCAGATCCCAGGCCTCATTTTTGTGCAAAGATGCCATTTCATCAACCATGGCCTCTTTCCAGAGTTTGCCATCCTCTGAATCTACTGCTTCCTTCATAGTTCTGGGATCATCATCAGTAATAGACAAAGCAAAATTTGAACAGAAAGCAGATGGACTATACCTTTCTGGCTGCCTTCTTTCTCGAACTGATCTTCTCACAGCTGGAGTTTGTGGCTCTTCATCTTCTGATTCCTCCTCTTCTACAGAGTCTGATTCTTCCTCCTTTAGTTCAAACTCTATCTTCACAGGTTCCTTTGGTGGGACTTCATGTTTAATAACATCTTTCACCTCTCTGAACACCACATCTCGACTGTACACAACCTTCCTTGTTACTGGGTTCCAAAGCTTATAACCCTTTAAACCATCCTTATACCCAATAAAGATGCACTTTTCAGATTTACTATCCAACTTGGTTCGTTTCTCCTTTGGAACATGTACATATGCATCACATCCAAATACCCTCAGATGTGAAAGAGAGGGTTTCTTACCAGTCCATATCTCTTGTGGAGTCTTATCCTCCAATGCTGATGAAGGTGATTTATTGACCAGGTGAAATGTTGTCTCCACTGCTTTTACCCAAAATTCCTGGCTTAACTTGGCACCACTGAGCATGCTTCTTGCCCTTTCCATTAATGTCTTGTTCATTCCTTTTGCAACTCCATTTTGCTCAAGTGTGTATGGATTAGTCTTTTGTCGTGCTATACCACACTTCTTACAAAATTCTTCAAATTTCTTACTGCAAAACTCTCCACTGTTATCTATCCTCAACACCTTTATATTCTTCTATGTCTATTTTTCCACCAGAGCCTTAAATTCTTTAAACCTATCAAAGACTTTGAATTTCTTATTAAGGAAATATATCCATGTATTCCTTGAGAAATAATCTATAAATGATACATAGTACATAGACTTACCCAATGATGGACCCTTCATAGGTCCAAACATATCACTGTGCACAAGTTCTAATATATGTTTCACCCTCTTACCACCAGAGGGGAAACTCACCCAATTTAGCTTCCATAAACACAATTTTCATAGAAATCAAAATCCGGAGAGCTATTACTCATGCCTTCTACCATACGTTTACCATAAAGTATTCGAAGGCCCTTCTCTCCAATATTTCCAAGCCTTTGATGCCACAACATGGTCTTCTCTCCAGAGACTGCTAAATTTTATGCTCCACTTTCAGGAACCACAGAGATATTTCACCCATCAACAACAGTGCTACCTTGCAGCTTATACAAATTTCCAATCCGAACTCCCCGCATCAATACTAGTGTTCCCTGAACCATCTTGCAAGATCCTTCTCGAACACTATTTTTACACCTACATCATCCAGCTTTCTTACAGAAATCAGATTTCTAGCTAATGCAGGAATATTCAAAACACCCAAAAGTGTTCTAACCCTTCCACCTTGCAACTTCAACTTTACTTTTCCATGAACAATGATTCTAGCCTTCCTATCATCCCCTAGGAAGAAATCACCACCATCATATTTATCATATTCATAGAACCACTCTCTATGGAGAGTGAAGTGAAAGGATGTACCCGAGTCATTCAACCATGCCTCATGATCTACATGTGTAATTGAAGAAGCCAAGTACACATCCACACATGCATCTGAAGTGGTTTTCGCCTCTGCAGAAGGAGCATCATCATATCCCTTTCCTTTATCAAGCGGTTTAGATTTACAGTCCCTTTTGTAGAGCCCTTCCTTTTCGCATTTCCATCAAACCACCTTTACAGGCTTTCCTGGAGATTTAGATCTCCCTCTAAATTTAGATCTCCCACTCGATGACTTATTTTTGTTTATGTTCTAGGACCTTCCTCATATAGACAAGGCATCACCATTCTAGCTCCCCATATTTTTTTGTCTCATCTCCTTCGTCAACAAGGACATAATGATTTCATCAAACCAGAAGGAAGTTGTATTGCTACCTATTGCAATAACTAAACTATCCCACGAATCTGGTAGAGAACACAACAAACGGATGCACTTATCTTCATCTGAAATTTTAATGTCAACAGATAATAACTGACTTACCACAGTATTAAATGCCTTCATATGCTCTTTCACTGAGTGTCCACCTTTGGTCCTCAGGTTATATAGCTTTTTCCGTAGGAACAATTTATTCACTAGAGACTTAGATTGGTACAAATTCCCTAACTTGTCCCACAAAGCCTTCACTGTAGCTTCCCCTGATACATTTAGCAATACTGAATTTGAGACACACAATTGTATTGTGCTATTTTCCTTCCGATCCAACTTCTTCCATTCTTCATCGGACACTCCTGTTGGTTTAGTACCCGGATCTACTGTGATCCACTAATCTTTATCCATCAATAGATCCTCCATCTTGAGTTTCCACAACTCAAAACTCTGACCATTAAATTTCTCGATCTCTATCTTTCCACTGCTCACCATCTTCTTTCACCACCAGAATCGATCTTGCAGATCTCCCACTAAACACTGTCTACCACAGGCCTGAGTGAATCCCCTCAGCAACAAAGGCATCCCTCCTGAAACCAAAACAACTCTGATACCAAATGTAGGTTTTAACCCTTTACATAAATTACCTGCATACGAAATCTAAAACACATAAAATAAAAAATGTGAGAGAATAACACATAAAACACGTATACATAGAGATTTCCCCTGGATCCAAAATCGGGACTACCAGCTTGATTTTTCATTATGTTCCTTTCAATGTTACAATACATATTTATACATGCCAAAGCATCCAATACCATGGATCGAAAACCATCGCGTCCAAAACCATGGAATAAAAACCATTGCTTCCAAAACCATGTGCAAAATCATGCACAAAACCATAGGTAGGTCTGCCCAAACTAATATATGGTCCAAAAAACAAAATTTTCTAGGGGAGCTACCCCGGACCCCATAGAGGCGGGTTACCTGCACCCCTCAAACCCTCTGTGACCCCCCTGCTACGTAATTGGCATAATGAAAGGGGGGCTTCACCCCCCTTCTACCTCCCAGTTAACTACGTGGGCTAGTCGTGGAAAGAATAAAAGACAACCCAACATCGCTTGTGACATTTACCCTCTCCCTGTGGAACACAAAGTTTTCCCAAATGATACAACAAGTTATCATGTACGTGGTAGTCTAATTCCTGAACTTGGTGGCCTTGAATCAAGTTTGAATATACCTCTTGAAAGTCAACATCATGTGCATATTTTTCAACATAACTTTCAGGAAAAACATATTTAATCTTGAGTAAAATGACTACAATAAAAACTAGTCTATAAAGCATATCAACAAGTATGTTATAAATATCTTTCTTGTACCTAATTACCAAGTGGAATTGTTGTAAGATCTCATACAACCAAAGTGCCTTGATTGCTGCAATTTTGTTTGAGATTACAGATATTGCAAAGGTTGATGATTGGTGTGAATAATGGTTTCTTTTCCCATTAAGTAATTCTTCCATTTCTTCACACTTTGCGCCAATGTGCAAAGCTCTTTATCATATATAGGATAGTTAATAACAACACCATTAAAAATTTCAAAATGAAATGAAATGGGTTACCATGTAAAATAGTTGCACCCATGGCATAGTCACTTACATCTATTTGTGTTTCAAATGGTTGTTTCAAATTCGGTAATGCTAAAACTGCGGCTGAACTGATATTTTGTTTTAAAGCATCAAATGATTTTTGTTGTATGCCTCCCCGCTAGAAGACACACTTCACACTAGTCAAAGAATGTAGTGGAGCTACTATGGAAGAGAAATTGGAAATGAACATCCTCCAATATTGTGTTGCTCACATAAAACTCCTTACTTCTATGACTGATTTGGGTATCATCCAATTCCCAAATATTGAAACTTTAGAGGGGTCAATCTTCAGCTCACCTCCTCCAACTATGTGTCCAAAATACACTAAAGAAGTTTTCCCAAATTCACATTTAGACATCTTGAGAAAAAAATGCTATTTTTTCAAGAAATCCAATAATTTCCTTAGATGCTTAACATGCTCTTCTCGTGATTAGCTGAATATCAAAATATAATTTACATAGACCATTATAAAGTCATCAAGAAAGGATTTTAAAATATCACTCATAATTCTCATGAACGTAGCTAAAGCGTTGCAAAGATCGAAAGGCATAACCAGCCACTCAAACAATCCATGTTTTGTTTTAAAACGTTGGCTTGATGGGGCCTCACTGAGGTTCAATGTTAGGCAGTCAAGAAAATCCCTACACTACTGGCCATTTCAGCATCAATCTGTGGAGCACGGACAAAAGCCTCACTCGATGTAGTATGGGGGGATGGAGGAACCAAGTTCCACACCCTGAGATGGTTGTGATGTCGGTTTTTTAGACCTTCGCTCTACCTTCGTGTAAATCGATAAGCCATTCAAGGCTTATCAATGTACTTCTCTTATTCATCCTTGGAGCCTCTGCAAAAGTCTCCACTCATCCTTCGCGGGCCCTAAATAGATAGATCAGGTGCTTACATGCTTCTTTAATTAGTCTTACTTCTGTGTCTACCCAGATTAGCTTAAGTAATGATTACTTTAACATGCATTACAGTTATCTTTGTGTAAACATATATTCTTACTTGCATTAGTATGACAAAGTGAAATACATAGATTCATGCATCAATATAGCATTAATTCATAACCCTAGTGTTCAACATAGCATAATCGCAACATTCATAACATAAGTAGAATAACGCACACACAGATGGAGAGTACATAGTAATTTCAGAATACTTCTCTTTATTGACGATTCAGATTCCTAATACAAACTCTATCTACCCTGTGCACACAGCTGTAGGGGTCCATGCACTCAGCTGCGGACTTCTACCCTAGGCCTCTATGCACTTAGTTACAGAGCCTCTTCCTACACTAAGGCTCTCACTCTTAGCTCTTTACGGACTCATCGAGTACTTCTACTTCACTTACATTCTCCTTTACTACTGACTTAGACTCCTTTTGAGACCTCCTTTTTATACAATCCCATGGTCTATGGACCAAGTGCGGATTTCAAAAATTGACATAACCTATCTAGACTAAGGGCGGAAAACCATTTTTTACTTTATATATATTTGCGCTCTATGACCACAAAATGTATATAATTTACATTTCTTTATACAAACTTTGGCCTTCTACCCCAAAACTTGGGTTTTTAACCCCAAAATTTACCCCCAAGGGGATCGTTCCAAATAGGCCCCCAACACAAACCTGGTAATTTGCCCTCAACTCACTCAGCTGGCATGGGGATCTTGTTGCGAAGACCTCTTGGCTCAACTTGGACAATTGCTACCTCGCCGGCAGTGCAACCTGCTTCATCTCCTAGATGAATGACTCTGTCACTGGCCTTGCACTATCATCCTGTAGCTACTACTGAGTCTCCTATAGACTAGCCAGCTTGCCTTTAATGGTGGTCATGACCAAGTAAGCCTCATCTAGCCAAGGATTCAAGAAATCCTTCAACATGACTTCATTGTACTAAGCTACGTCTACCTGATTTCAATACCTTGGCCTCCTGCAACTTTTCTAGCCTCTGCGTGATGGTGACAGTGCGCCTTATCACTTTAGCATCGTCATAGCATTGCTGCAACAACCATGCTTTTGTTTCTAGCCTCTTCACATTAGGGTCTTCTTGTAGGTTGGTGAGCACCTCAAGCGACTGCTCAAAGAGCGTCGTGCAGTCCATCACTACACTCCCTACTACTTTGCGCATCTATTACAACATTCGCACACTTCTCTCTGACTTCTGGTGGAGTCGAAGGTTGGGCCTTCAACTGCAATTCCGCAATCTTGAGGTTCAGCTCTAGCTGGAAGCTGAACCTTTTCCGACTCTATGCATGCATCACACACTCCCGCAACAAGTTTCTGAACCCACACATCCAGTGGCTCAACCTCGGGAACGTCCAACTCTGGGATAGTGCAGCATGCTTCATCCACAACCTTGGTTATGCGCTCGTTCTTGTCTGTGAGGTTGGTCACAAGGTTAATGGTAGAGTCTCAGTGCACAACCATCTAGCTGTTGTTGAACTCTTGTTCGCTAATGATCTACAAAGCGCATTGTTTGCGGGCTTGAAATTTTGCGATCACACCATCTTGCAAAAGGTAAATCACCTCATTCGGAAGTGCGGCCATGTTGATTCTAACTATCCTGAGTGTGTTGATAGTAGGTCTGTCAGCTTTAGGCTCTGTTTTTGGTGCTCCATCCAGCATCACTATTGCTTGAGGGTCCCTTGCGTGTAGCATCCCGGTGGCTTCCAAGGTACCAAGGGCCAAACTGGTGGGCGTCACATTGGTCTCTATCTATGATGTGTGGATTTGTAGCTCGCGAAGACCCATCTGAATAGTGCCCAATGCCTGCTGCTGCTACTACTCAAACTACTACAGTAGTTCCGCGGTGGCATCCTGCACCGTATCCCCTATATCATTTAAATCCCTCTTTGTTAGGGTGATTGGATCCAGGGACATCTTGCTAGCCTTGGAATTCTTCCATGGCCCCACTTTTTCTAGACCTCTGGTGTGCTTGATATAGAACATATTCATCTCCAAATATGCTCCTCCCTACTCTGTCTGTTTGTCCTCTTCTTCCTCTGTTTCTGGTGAAGTCGACTTCTGACCTCCGTCAAAGTAGTGCTCCTCTTCTCCTGCTTGCCCACCCGACTATTGTACACTAGCGTGCTCTGCCTTAGCCCTGTCGTCAATCTCCTTTCTCCTCCTCGCGGCTAGTTGTTCCACCTTCATCTTGGATTCTTCTTTGTCAGTCATGTTATAGCATTCTAGCACATGGCCTAGCTAGGTACTCTAATCAGGTTGAATCAGATCCAAAGGATCCTATGCTATCCTAAATATCACTACTTTAACCTCTTGTAGCACCTCGTTAATACAATCAAACTCATCCTCAAAGCTGAACGTCATTATAAACCCTGGTGCAAGATGTCATGTTCTTCATTGCCTTGGCAGAGCTCTGTTTCCAAGTACCAATCCACTGGTATGACATCTAGGGTGTGAATGATCCAGGTGGATATTGGTGGCCACCTACCAAGTCCATATGGACCCCCATCATTGTTTCTCTCAGCATTTTCAATTTCCTTAATTGTAGCACAACTTACTATTTTTAGCAGTTTTTTAGGTCCTGAACTTCCGGAGCCGTTTTGAGGCCCTAAACGACGTTTTTTGGGAAATATGGGGGAAACATGGGTCCGTGGACCGATGTTTCCCTTCTCAAAGTGGTATTTCTCGGATAGATATTTCTAACGAGCTATCGCACACGTCAAACGGAGATCATATGCCAAAGTTACAACCCCGCGAAATTGATGTACCAATTTACCCAAATGGGGCCCACAATTTGGTGTTTCATCTTCTAGGGTTAGGCTTTGGGATGTGAAGGGTTTTTCATTGTTTCTCAACAATAAATAGGCCTCCGAGCCTCATTGTAACACAGTTCAGAGGCAAGTAGTCACCACATCTCTTCTCAGAGATAAGCTACCATC
>APFE030202400.1:12672-34330 GCA_000404065.3 Pinus taeda
TTATTTTTGTCTTATTTCTTGTTTTCAATTATATATATTTTTATATAGATTTTATTTCTATAAATATTATACTAATAACATTATCCTATAATAGACTATTATAACGTTATATATAATTATTAATATACAATTAATGATTCTAGTTTAAATAAATTGTCATTTTAAGCTAAAGATTATTTGAATTCATACTATTGAACCTATTATTATAACGATAATATATTAAAGGAAAGAGATTATTTACCAACCATTATAACAATCTAGTTATTATTTCTAATATATATTTAGTTTTTAAAATAGTTTATTTCAAATGGTTGGTATATTATAAGAGATTGAATATATTTTAGTTCTACTTTTTTAAAACTGGAATTAGTTAATTTTACCCCTCCTAATTCACCTAATTTTTTGATAAATAAATTTTTAACCTTTATAGTAATAATATATACCTAATACAGGTATTTTAAATTATTATAATTGAACAAAAATATTAGATAATTAATTATTAAATAAAAATTATTGAGTAAATATAAATATTAAATTTATATTTGTATTGAATATATAATAAATTTAAAATAATATAAAAATTATTTACTGAATTACAGTGGTGTCTTTTAAAATATTATAATTGGAACAAGAATATTAGAAAATTAATTATTAAATGAATATAGATTATTTAGTAAATATAAATTATTAAATTATATAATTAAATTAAAATATGTATTAAATAAATATATAGATGAACCAATAGTATTATTTTATTCGGAATTGGTTGGCCATATGTATTTTTATATGTGCAGTTATTAATAAACTATTATCTTTAGTTAAATAAACAAATAAATCTCTAGCTAGTAAAAGTACTTTAATTATATATTTTACCTAATTTAACATATTTCTAAGAATAATAATAATTTTTTTATTTGAGTAGGGTCATAAGGTCAAATTTAGCTGTTATCAATCTAGCTGTTGGTGTCTCTGCCCAGACTATTTAACAAGCTAAGCTGGATTGGTTCTTCAACTTGTCCTGACGATGAACCACACTAGTTGGTTTGAAACGCGTTGACAAATTATTATTTATGTGATTTCGCCGAAAATTCTCTAAACAATGTTATGGATCACAGGAGTCTAAAATCCTTAATAGTTTTTCTTTTTTCAATACATAGAGTACTTTCTTCACATGATACACATGTTCATTCCAACTTTTACTAAAGACTAGTGTATCATATATACAAGAACAAATTCATCAATGAAAGGCTGGAAGGGATCATTTAGGACCCTCATAAAATTGGTTGGAGCATTGCAAATTCTGAATGGCATCACCATCCATTCAAACAACCCCTGTTTGGTCTTAAAGGTGGTTTTCCACACATCCTACTCTGCAAATCAGACCTAGTGATAACCACTATGCAACTATATGGTCGATATCCTGTATATGCCAATATTTGCTAAAGGAGCGTCATGCTAAAAATGGATCTCATGTTGGATTTCCCTCTTTAGAGGTAATCCCTTTGTTTCCTAAAACAACTCATCATGATTAGAATTTAATTCAAATAATTCATGTTTATGGTCCTGATGGCAGCCTTGCAAAGCATCATCTAATTCTGCCTCTTTCCCCTTACAACCATGAGCATGAAACCCTTACTGGAATTCATCAGCCATTTCATTTGTCCAACACTTACAAGGTTGGAATTTATTTTATTTTGATGAGCCTTTACTATATATTCTACCCCATCTTTTGTGATTTGGCATTTGTTTTCATGATGGAAAAAGACTGCCTTTCTATCATATAGATACAGACTACCTAACACCATGCCACAGATATCCAATGGGATCACATTCAGTTGCACTTCATCCACTATCTTAGAAGCGATTACAAATTTGACTTTACACTGCTTGGTTACATTTAGTTTCTCTTTATCATGTATCCATCCAAGCGGGTAAGGTTTCAGATGTGATTTTGTTTCTAAGCCGAGTTTCTTTACCAAGGATTCTATGATTAAGTTTTCTTGGGATCTAGTATCAAACAAAGTTTCAACTTTAGTATGATTTACAACAACTCTGATATGAAACAATTCAGTTCTCTTTCCATCATCAGGAAGGGAGGAAGGGACTCATTTACAGAACTAGTTTCTTCATGTGATTTAGAATTAACATGAGGTGTAAGAGTACCTTTTGTTCCCATGCCTGTGATTAATGCTTCATCTCCATAATCCAATCCAAGGTCTTGCTGCACAGTTGACACTGTATTCTTCTTCCCTTTTCCTCCATACTTCTTTGGACACTAATTTGGGTGTTGCTTTCAATAGTGATCACCATCATGGCATTCATTTTTGCAGTGATTGCAATACGACCTTTCTCCTTCTTTAGCTGATGCCCTTTTCTTCTCTTTTCCTTTCCATTTCACTTTAGGCTTGCCATTGGGAGGTTCGAACGATGGTTTTCTGGAATGATCATCTCTTTCATCTTTTTCCCCTGTTCCCAATATGAATTTCCTTTACACTGGTTGACTCAATATTTGTTGGTTCAAACAACAATAATGAATGCCTAATGTAGCTATGCAACGAGCAAATATACTTAGTTACTACTTCAAGTGTATCAAGTGTAATACCCAGATTAAGTGCTTTCTTTCTAAATTCCTCTATAAAACTCTAAACATCCTGACCTTTGCCTCACCTTATATACTACCAATTCATTAAAGCCTTTTGCTTGTAACCCAAGGGATAAAACTATTCCTTTAATGTAGAAATAAAATCAGGCCATGAGGAAAAGAGGTTACCCACATTTTTATTTCTCTACAATTTTCTCTCCCAGAAAATGAGAGCAATGTTGCTCAGTTGTAGAGAGGCAAGTTGAATCTTTGCCTCATCCTCCGCCATCTGTTGAATCCTGCAGTAGACCTCAATCTACCTAATCCAATTATTAAGCTTTTTTACATTACTTTCACCATTCAATATGGGAAAAAAAAAATTAACATCTGATTTAAAGAAAGGTTTATTAGATGCATCCGTTGAATTTCTACGATTATGGTGGTGAGAGGAAGAAAAACTTTCACTCGTGGAAGGAGAAGGAGGGGGCTATTCTCGACCATTTCCATGCACTGAACCTTGTTCTTCTGGTTTTCTTTCTCTTTCTTTCTCCAGCCTTAAAACCAACTGACCAAAATTCTTTTCCATTGAATAGAAGGCTTTTCTAAAATTACGCTCCTCTTTAAGATGAGATTCGTCTTCCATGTTTATCCTTCAATGTGCACGCATCACTTTGGGATCAAAAAGCTCTAGTTCCCCTTCGCCTCTTTGGAGCTTGTTTCTTGTTATCGTACAAACATGTAATTCATTTCTGAAAAGACCTGCTCTGATAGCACTCGATCCAGGGACCTTTTGATTATAGAGGCCTAAAAAGAAGACAACAATACTTGATAATGGAGTTTTTCCAAATCGGATTACGTCTCTGGGCCCTGCTCAATCAATGGGGAGGCCTTCATTCATTAAATGGCATAAAAGAAGAGAATACAATCATTAGTTACATAAAAAGAGGCTTATACCTCCATTCTGAAAAATGGTTGAGATAAGGAGAACTTAGATGGAGAAATGGTTAGCACCACTGCATCCATGGAATTGAGAGGGGCAGAAACCATATAAAATTTTCCCAATTCAGACAAAATGAACTATCGGCCTTCCTCACTGCTCCTGCCTCGAACTGTGTACCAAAATCCTCTCCCCCTACTTTTTCCAATCATCAGGCTTTTATAATTACGGATCTGTGACAAGCACACTTAAATGGGGGTCATCTTTGTTTATAATAGAAGTCGTTCAACAAAAAACCCTGAAATAGTTATTTTCCACTGAAAAGCGATAATACATAGAAAACACTGAAAAAACCGAAATCCCAGACTTTAGATTTCCTTAAATTGGGCTTATAAACCCATCCAGTCTAAGTTATATTGCATATTTGTCTGTGAATGGCCCTGTATATCCGGGGATCTCCAATCGCTAATTGTTGATATGCCAATTCATCGATCATCGATACGTCAATCAGATCTGGACCATTGATATGTTCCTCGATTGGATGGTCTAGATTGCATCACATGTTACTATCACACTATTCAATGGCGTTGTTGCAATGATCTGCCAAACGCTACTATGTCAATCCACCGATCGCCGATATGCCGATTGCCGATCACTAATATCATTGATTAAATTTGGACAATCGATTTGTTTCTGATTTGACACTGAGATTGCATGTCACCATTGGTATATCATATCTGTATGGCTCAGGGGTCTTGCATTTGGCATTTTCCAACGCCGATCGCTAACACCAATTACCGACGCCGATATCGGTAATCACTAATTGCATGTATTAATTCCCGATCACTGACACTGATTGCAATCCCTAATCACTTGCCTTAATTCTTGATATCACACACTTTCCTTCCTCCAACGCAATACATCAAAGATCTTCGATTAGGGGTTCCATTACGCTTGCTTTAATTCGGCCCTTTGGACTCCATCCGATGCGATTTTTCCTTTTAAGGCAAAAACCCATTTTTTAATGAAAAAGGCTCATTTTCCAAAGGAACAAGGCAATATTCTTTCTATCGTAACTTCATCATCTAGACTTGAATTGGAGTGTTGTTCACACCGTTGGAATTAGGGTGATGAACACTTCGATCCAATGTCAAGATACTTGTTTTTCTTCCACTTTGAATTTTGAGCTTTTCCATGCCATTGTATCTGAAGATCCACCTGGATCAATGAAAGTATCTACATAGCACATACTACAAATATTAACAATCTATGTGGTATTTTTGATGTAATGGAAAACATGTGATGCACCCCAAATAGCACATACATCAAGGAGATGCTATAGAAACCACATGATAGAAATATCAATGTCAAAATTGCAATAAATGACAAATTTGTATTCCTACATATGCACATATGAAATAAATAGATTATTAACCAAGGAATCTGAATATATCAGTTGAAAAAAAAAAATGCAGATGCTAAAACAAAATGACATAGTAAGGATTAGTCGAATAGCACAAACCATTCAACAAAATTTAACTAGTATTACTCCAACATTCAAGGTCCCTATAAAAAATTTATTGAAGTTATAAAAGATACTCGAGCATTTGCATCAATTATGGGTGTTGTTCGAAAAGCTAGTGAATTCTTTCTTGATCACTCAATAGAGCATGAGTGATAGTAGTAGAGATTCTAATGTACTGGAGGTAACAAAGATGTCCCTTCTACATCCACTTTTTCAAATAAATAAAATATAGAAACATGTATACATAACTTAATGGCTTTAGGAGAACTAAAATATTGTTATAGTGTCATCCTTGATTCTTGTTGTTGAACATTTTCAACCTATTGGCGATAATATTGTTGGTGAACAACGTCCCCTCGATCATGGTGTTTTTTCTCTAGATATCATCAAATATAGTACATTCTAGTATTCTCACATTAGTGATCTTCCAAATAGTATTTTTCAACTTCTTTGATTTTGCATGACTCTAAAATAATTTTGTACTCTCATCTTCATCATTGAGTAAAGAGGCTCTACTATTTATTCTCCATTTATCTTATTTCCATGCAAAAGGGTGCCCTCTCTATTTCTCCAACGCAGCTAAAGTGACATTGATGTTTTTTGAAAACCCAACATTTGGAAAACCCATATATAATTTATCAATTTTATTTTCCATGCAAAGAAGAGTAGCACTAAAAACAAGAAAAGTCTTCTTTACCCAGGATTTAGTGATACTATTAATTTTGATGAAGATTTATGGAATGATTTTCATGGTACATTCTTTATCACCGTGAACATAATTAATGCACGAAGTAAATTAAAGGGTGGGGTGAGGGGTTTATGTCACAAATGCCAACTTGGAAGCAGATCATATCTCCTCCCTAATCCTGCCCAAGAACTGAATCTTCCATAATTCATTAAGAACCAAACTCCTTTTGATGTAATCTATCTAGGGGCTTAGCTATTCCCTCTCTCCCTGACCCCTTATTGTTCCATGATAACTCCAGGAACTTCACATGTGCCAATAAGTGCTATGAAATTGTGTTATATGTCTTAATGTTTCACGGGGCTTTTTTCTAGATTTTTTTTTTAATAACACTGAATATTTCTATGTATCTAACATTAGGCTCCCATTGTTCACAAAAAAATTGCTAAATATATGGAAATTAAATAAAATTTCAAAGAGTGTGCTAACATCATTATAATTATGAATTATTTACTATTAATCATTCAAACATATTATTACCTTACTTGTAAGCTTGAAAGGTGTTTCTTTAGCATCAAATGTAGAATGAAAAAATATAGAAGTTCCAAAGCTATGAACTTTGAAGTCATTTCAAACAATCCATAATGGATTCCAAAATAAGACCAATATGGCCTTCAAAACCCATGCAAGTAATCAACTTTAATTTGCATATAGTAGAAATGTTGTCAAATGTATTACACTGATCTAGCTTTGAGCACAAGACAATGGTAATTAGAAACTATGTCGAATCACCTGCCTTTTCCCCTATACCATACATTCTTTTTACTTTCATTTTTTTCACTTGCTTCACCAATAATATCCATAAGAACATTTCCCATCCTTGAAATGATAGAAACTGTTCGTATCTCTTAGAACAATTTCCTGTGCAACAATCTTATAGATGAACTTTTATGTAGAGTGGAAGTCAACATAGACTAAGGTTCTTGATAACTCAAATCACAGTCCCTGGTTATCCTTTGATGAGCCCAAATGAAATTGCTAATTTTTCACTATGATAACAAATAGCATGTTCTTTCTTCTCTTGTGCTTCACTCAAAAAAAAATTGTACTGGGGACATAGCCTGCCGCTTTCATCTTCCTAGATAATATCTTCAACTCCACATAAATTTGTTCTGTTTGTGGATATAGATAGTGCTAGATATTCTAACCTAATTAGAAACTAACTTCTAGACATTGTTTGATGATGGTTCTGTGTTACATGAGGGTGCAGGGGAAGATTGTACATTGGTTGATCCCTAGAAAAAGCATTCACCTATTTCCTATGGGCCTTTGAAAAGTTCTTGATTTTAAGGTGCAACATTTAAAAGTTTTGGTTTGAAAATAATATTATGAAAGGTAAAGAATTCCATCCATTTTCTTTTGCTTCATTTGGAGAATTTCCAATATGAGGTATGAAGCTTGACTACTGAATTTTATTATTTTATCATTAAGTCCATTCATCAATCTTAGATTTTAGTTGTGAAAACTAGGTAAAAAAATTTTGAGGATAGCTCCATTAGACGATATTCTACCAACCAACTTCTATTGAAATCCTTTTTAAGCCTTCAATCCCAAACAATGTCACTAATTTGTGGGTGTTCAATGATGATCAATAAATTATCCAATTCTTTGATTAGCAAGGGTATGTTTAAGCATGTAGTCATAGATGATGAAGAGAATTCAAAAGCTATGGTGATTTTTCAAGATGGTATGCGAAATTTGAGGCAGAATTGAATTCCCAAAGGAGTAGATCTAGAAAACATGTAAATGTCAAAAAAAATAATTATACTATTAATTACGAACCAATTAGTTTGGGCACATAAAAAATATATTTAAAATATCAACCTTGGAACTTGTTGTTAAGAAGTAGAAAAAGAAGCTTAGATGCAACTGTTCAGATGGTATAGGGATGTCTTCACTTGGATCTATGAAGCTCTAAGATCATACAATACAAGGATAATATAGCATGTCATTCCCCTCCAAGAAGATTGCAAACTTATCTAACAGAAATTAAGAAAGGCACTTCCAACATTAGAGACATTGATTTAGAAAAAACTGAAAAATCTTTGGATGTGAATATCATCTTAAAGTTTGTCATTTTTCCGAGAATTCCAATTTAGCACCAGTCAACAAGAAACCTATGGAAATCAAACTATGTTGATTTCCATAATTTAAACAAATACTTACAACACCATTTCTGAGCTTGTAGCCTCCATCATGGAAGAGAGCTAGTGGCCAGAGCTCTCGCCCTTCACGTTTCAGCCCATGAACTGTAAGTCATTAAAGGTCTTATGCATGAAATAATGTTAATCACTTACTCTATCTCATTTTCTCCAAATGTCCATATATAGCATCCAATAATATCTGTATGCACATAAAATGAGATAAATAGCCATTCAAGTCTATCCTTACCGCATTCAATCATGTAAAATGTAGCAGAAAATCATAAAATATTTGGCCTTTTCAGCATGTGAGCCTCCATGTGATGCCTCTCTTAGTGAAAATGGCTATCTTCTCAATATCCCAATGTCTCTATCTCCCACTTTAAGCATTCTAGTATTATACCCTCCACTTCATCTCCCATTCCTCAGCCTCCACTACTTAGTGTCTCCCCTTGGATTCACTTCACTTATGTGACAAAATCTTGAAACTAAATTTTTTTCCATGCAACAACGTTTTCGACATCCCATAATTTCCACTTTTTGAAGAAATCTGCAATATTTTTCTACCCTCCTCATTAGTGTGGTTACACAAATTATGTCTTTTAAGTATTTGTTTGACATAATATACATCACCCTTCACAACTAGATGGTGAAGTAGGAAGCCTCCAATGTAAAAAACCTTCGGTATGGCATCTACAGGAACCCATTTTTTCCAGGATGCAAACTACTTGTTTAGCACCTTATCTGATAAGTCATTTCCATGCATTTTGTAGTCAGGTGCCAATGCAGTCTTTATAAGGAATCAATCCTTTGAATGAGGGAACAACTTCGGGAGATCCTTCATTAAATTTAATATTATTTCAAAAGAAAAATCACCTAGTGGGGATCTGAACCCTTTGGGAGGCTTAACTAAAACTTATCAAGAGTAGAAGTTTGCACCTTCAACACAATAGGCATGGTCTTGATTCAAATATTGAGGTAAATTGTTGTCCTATGTTATGAAACCAGCTCACAAAAACATATAAAAGAGAAATCAATGCCTTCAAGATAAGCTTGTTAAAGGGGTCAACCTCCTTTACATTACACAAATGAATAATTCCTGGATGATACAAATGACAAGACCTCCTTTCTATTTATAGGAGTATAAACGAACATAATATAATCAGAGCCGACATAAAAATAATAATGTAAGGGCATGATAATAACAAAGTTGGCTTCTATGGGGCACAATAGTAACAATATGGGGACTACATGGGCAAAACAACATAATAAGGAGGTTGTACAAATAACAATAAGGGGTTAAACGAGTAGTATAGGAACCTAACATGCCCCTCTCCTTCAAAACGTGTTTTCCTCAACGCTTGAGTAGTTTTTGATGCTTTGTATAAAATTCGCGTCCTACCACATGGAATATTTAATGGGTAAGTTCTTCCAGTTGATGAGATACTTTGAAATTGATCTATTTCAGAGTTGTCGATTTCTCAGTCTGTGAATGCTTCAAGTTCCAATATGATTTTACCTTCCTTGTCAAGTTCTCACAATACTATTTGAACTAGGACGTTCTGCAACTTTTGAACGAGTTCCCACTCCTTTGGGCATATGGATTTTTGTAAGGCCTGATTTTTGGAGGAATATTTCATGGAATCAAATGAATACCATGATCATGAATACGAATAGGTGGGACGCCTTCGGGAGTCTCAAATACCTTGGAATGATTGTCCAAAACGTTTTGGAGATTTGGTGAAATAGATGATTTCAATTTGGGATCCTCTAGTGAACATAATTGTGCAATTACACCTTGTTGTTCTCTTTTTATAAGATTTGTCATGCTATTAGAGTTTATTATGTTTCTCGGTTTCCATTCGATACCCATCAATTCAACTTCATTTCCTTCCCAAAAAAATTTCAAGAAAAGTTCTTGAAAATTGAAAGCTATTGTACCCAAAGATTGTAGCCATTGGAATCCTAGTAAAACATCAGCACCACCCATTGGAATGGAAAACATTGGGCTATTCAATACGTATTCTCCCATGGATACCTTGATATCATGGCACTTTCTAGAGAAATTTATGGTTCCTCCACTTGCAACCATGACTTCACACTCTAGTGCTGGATATAGGAAGTAATTCAATTCCCTGGCTATCTTACAATGAATAAAATTATGGGTACCACCTGAATCAATCAACACTATTACCTTTTTCTTATTGATATGTCCTTTTATCTTGATAGTTTTAGGAGTGATAATTTCTTCCAATGCATTACAAGATATGGCCAGATTCATTTCTTAACGCTCGATGTGATCTTTCACTTCTTGAACATTTTTCTTCTTGGTATGTCTTCATATATTGATAGTTTGTGAAGTGATAATTCTGGCCAATGCATTACAAGATATGGTCGGATTCATTTCTTCTTTCTCGATGTGATCTTTCACTTCTTGAACCTTTTTCTTCTTCATATGTCCTTCCATCTTGAGAGTTTGAGGAGTGGTAATTCTTGCCAATGCTTTACAAGATATGGTTGGATTCATTTCTTCTTTCTCTAGGGTTGGTTCCTAATGTATATCCTCTACTTTTGATGTTTGTTAATCCTTTTCTTCCTCCTCTTCATAAACTATGTAAAATAATTTCCTCTCACCACACTTATGACATTTAGTGTATTTTCTATCACAATTGTAACAAAGACCTTTTTCTCTTTTTTCTTCCAATTGTTGTGGTGTAAATCTTGTAGGTTGTGGAAGGCTAGGAGAAAAAACACTTCCATAATTATAGCTATAAGTGGTGGGATTCCTTTTTCCATAATTTCACTTTTAATTCTTCTTTCCAACCTAAATGCTTTCTCCAGTGAATCAGGTTCCCAAAGATGAACCTCATGTTGAATGGTATCGTTTAAAGTTCCTATGGAGACATCAATCTTTTTTTTCTCTGGAATATCACTTACCCTTATATTCAATTTTTGAAAGTCCTCATTATGCTCTGCCATTGAACTCTTTTGTTTGAGATTTATCAATTGGCTAAAGAAGGTGTTTCTCTTTGTATCCTCATAATGCGATATCATTTCCTCTGTGAAAATTGACCACATGACAAGTGGTTTACGAGAACAAAGCCCTTTATAGTGCTAATTAATTAGATGCAATATGTACCCTTTGTAATCGTGGTACACCATGTAGATCAAAATATTTCTCCATCTATAGTATCCAATTTACCGGATCCTTGCCATCAAACTTCCTCATGTTTATTTTTCTCGATTTTGAGGATATCGATCGTAAAATGACTGTAACTCTATAATTTCTTATCTTTAAGTTCTGATATTTCGGCCTGTAATAGCCCTCTAAGCCCTTTTTGTTAGAAAATTATATATTACGGAGCAATGGAACACATAAAAAATATTGCAGAAATATAAACACAAAAAACGCATAAAAACCAGAGGGACACAGATATACGTGGTTCACCCAGTTTGGGCTACGTCCACCTCGAACAACTAGTCCTTCCTTTTTATTATCTAGAAAAATGAGGAGACACAACCTATAATAGATCTGCTGTAATATCCTTTGTTTTCTCTCACAGTCTCACCTCTCTACTTCTCACTCAGAGAATACACATCTATTACACAGCCTCAAATAAAATTCCCTCATACAAAGAGAGTGGTTGGCTTCTAGGGAAAAAACCCTAAACTAAACATAAGCTATGCCGTCAGATCAACCACCTAATGAACGACCCAAATTGACTACTATACTTTTACAAGGCAATTTTACATCTGTTTTTAGCTTTGGGGGTGTTGCCACCGAAACACCCGACAGGGGATCGCTGGCCCTCGGACCCCCTAGCCGGGGGGGATCAACCCGCCTGAACCCCCGTGGGGGGGACAAGTCCCCTCCACACCCCTCCACGTGGAGGAGTGTACAAACTTCCTAGGGTATACATCTAGCTGAAACAAAGACCTCTAAAAAATCATGCTCCATACTCAACAATCGCCCACTTGGAGAATGATTGTAGCAACTCCACCACTACATCATTTGCTGGATAATGACTCCTCTTTGGACCTAGCTATTTCTCATCTTCATCATCATCCTAGAAGACCAATTGAAACTAAGCATATTCTCTATTTCTCCTTGGTTATAACTTTTTTTAGCATATCTACAGGATTCTGGCTAGTGTGTATCTTTTCCAGCTTCAAATCTCCATCTTCCAACACTGATTGTATGAAATGGTACTTGAGCTGTACGTGTTTAGTCCTGGAATGAAATGTTGAGTTCTTTGTAAGATGAATGGCACTTTGGCTATCACTGTATAATGTGCCCATATCATGCTCCTTACGCAATTCACCCATAAAACTTTGTGACCAAATCATTTCTTTACTAGCCTCTGTAGCAACAACATACTCTGCTTCTGTTATTGAAAGTGCAACAACACTTTGGATTTTTGAAACCCAACTGACAACTATTCCACCTACAATAAATACATATCCTATAGTGCTCCTCCTGTTATCTGTGTCACGTGCCATATCTACATCAACATATCCCTGTAGAGAAATGTTTGAACCACAAAAGCATAATTCTTGATTTGTGGTACCTTTCAAATATCTAAGAATCCATTTCACTGCCATCAAAAGTTGCTTTCCTAGATTGTTCATGTACCTGCTTAGAACTCCCACTGCATGTGAAATATCAGGCCTTGTGCAGACCATTGCATAGATTAAGCTTCCAACTGCTGATGCATATGGAACTTTAAACATATAATCCATGTCTTCTTGGTTCTTTGGGAACATTTCCTTACTAAGTTTGAAATGGCTAGCAAAAGGTGTACTAACTAGTTTTGCATTGTGCATATTAAATCTTTTCAACACCTTTTGTATGTACTCATTTTGAGACAATGTTAATTTACAATTTTCCCTGTTTCTAGTTATCCTCATACCAAGGATTTGTTTTACAGCTCCCAAATCCTTTGTTGCAAATGAATTTACTAATTTTCTTTTGAGCACATTTATTTCTTACATGTTAGACCCTGCAACAAGCATGTCATCTACATACAATAACAATATAATATAGCTGCCATCATTTTGCTTCTCCAGATAAACACAATGATTAGAGTGAAATCTAGTATAACCTTGTTTAGACATAAACTTGTCAAATTTTAGATACCATTGCTTTGGACCCTTTGTTAAGCCATACAAGCTCTTCTTCAACATGCACACTAGTTTCTCCTTCCCTTTCACTTCATATCCTTATGGTTGTTGCATATATATCTCTTCCTCCAAATCACCATGGAGAAAGATTGTCTTTACATCTAACTGCTCAAGATGCAAACCTTCAATTGCTACTAGACTTAAAATAGTTTTAATTGAAGTCATTTTAACAAAGGAGAAAATATTTCATCAAAACCAATACCTTTCTTGTGTGCAAACCCCTTCACCATAAGTCTAGCTTTGCACCTCTGATTTCCTCCATTTTCTTCCTTCAGCCTATAAACCCATTTGTTCTTCAATGTAGTTTTTCCTACAGGCAACCTGACTAAGTCCCAAGTCTGGTTATGCACTAAGGAGTCCATCTCTCCTTCGATGGCTACCTCCCACCTCTTCCTGCTTTCAACCTGCACTGCTTCTTCATAACATTCGGGCTCACCAGAATCAGTCAACAATAAATAATATAATGAAGGAGAGTATCGTTTAGGGGGTCTACTTATCCTGGTAGATATTCTAACACCACTTTTAGGTGTTTGGGGTTCCTGTTGCTATTATGGTGGTTGTTGTTGTTGTGGTTTTTGATTATTATTATTTTCAAGCACCTTTACTTTTCAATGCTTTCATCAAGAACTGTGTATTCCTTGTTTTATTTTTCTTATTTCTTTTCCTGCAACTGATTCTTATACAAGACCTTTTCATTGAATATTACATCTTTTCTCCTAATGATTTTGTGATTTTCGTAATCATATAAGTGATAACCAAAATCATTAACACCATATCCAATAAAAGTACATTTCTTTGACCTTTCCTCAAGCTTTTTTCTATTTTCTTTATCACTATGGACAAAGGCCTCACAACCAAAAGGCTTTAAAAAGGAGTAGTTTACCTTTTTACGTCCATGCTTCCTCTGTAACACCACCATCCGAGGAACTTGAAGACCCTCTATTTGTTAGCTAAACAATAGTATCTACAGCATCTGCCCAAAATTGTAAAGGAAATCTTGCATGCAATCTCATGCAGCTTGCACGCTCCATGATTGTTTTGTTTATCCTTTCTGACACACCATTTTCTTGTCGTGTTCTTGGAACTGTCTTCTCTCTATGAATTCCATGCTCTGAATAGTACCTATCAAACTTTTTGCTGCAATATTCACCTCCATTTTCTGATCTAAGACACTTCAATTTCTTTCATGTCTCAATCTCAACCAAAGCTTTCGATTTATTGAAAGTATCAAATACATCAAATTTATTCTTTATACAATAAATCCAAGTTTTTCTAGTTGCATCATCAATAAAATTAACATACTAATGAAAGCCACTGAGAGATGATACCTGAGTAGGTTCCCATACATCTATATGCACAAGCTCTAATTTTTCACTCTTCTTTTCTTTCCCAACACTGAGAAATCTGACTCTCTTCTATTTTCCATAAATGCAATTCTCACAGAAGTCCAAATCAACATTCTTCAAACCCGACAACAAATTCCTTGAGTGAATCATCTTCATCTCCGTTTCACTCATGTGTTTGAGCCTATGATGCCATAATGCTGCATCTGCTCCTTTGGAAGTTAAAGCATTAATAGAGTTAGAAATACCATTGCATAAATACAATGTACCAACCTTTTTGCCTTTTTCTATTACCAGGGCTCCTTTGGTGACCTTCAAAGCTTTATCTGTGAAATTTGTCACATAACCTTCACTGCCTAACTGCCTTGTTGAAATCAGATTTTTCTTTAGATCTGGAACATGCCTTACCTCCTTTAGTAGCCATTGGTTTCCATTCTTGTGTTTTACAAATACCTTACCCATTCCAACAAGTTTATAGGGTTTATCATCACCCAAACAAACTAGTCCAAAATCTCCTTGAGCATAGTCATGAAAATATTTCTAATCAGGTGTGGCATGGAATGAGGCCCCTGAATCTACCACCCAGGAATCAATAATATTTTCGAAAGAGAGAATTAAAGCATCTTGTAACACCTCACCTATCATATTTGCTTCATGATTGCTTTCTTGTTGTGCATATCCTTCTTTTCCCTTCTGAGATCTACAGTCTTCCTTTAGGTGTCCTTTCTTTTGGCATTTCTAGCGCACTATCCCTGATCTAGACTTGGATCTACCTTTCCTTCATTTACTGCAATATCCTGAGCTCTTTCCTCTTTCCATTCTTCTTCCCCTAGACTCTGCACTCAAACCATTACCCAATGTCTCACCAGAGATTTTCGTCGCATTTCCTCGCTAAGGATATCACCGACAACATCACCAAACTTTAAAGTACTAGATCCAGAAACGGAGTTATTAATGGCCATTACTAAACCATTCCAAATTTCTGGTAATAAGCACAAGAATAACAGAGCTCTAACTTCATCATCAAAGTTTACCCCTACATAACATAAATAACTTGTAATAGTATTAAAATCATTTAAATGGTCTACAACAGATCCACCTTCCAACATCCTCATATTAAATAACTGTTTCATTAGAAATACCTTGTTTGAGGCTGAGGGTTTTTCGTATAGTTTCTCCAATGCCTTAATCAAACCCTGTGTCATTGTTTCCTTCAAAATGTTGAAGGTCACCAATGCTACAAGGCACAACTGTACTATTCCAAGTGCCTTTCTATCAAGAAGGTTCCATTGCTCATCTATCATACCCATCGACATCTTTGTTTTTCTGCCCAATGGTATGTATAGATCTTTCTGATATAGATAATATTCCATCTGCATCTTCCACAATGAGAAGTTTTGGTTGTTAAATTTCTTGACCCTAAACTTACCATCTTCCACCATTGCTCCCACTCGAATGAGGAACCCTTCTTTCCTACGCGTTTATTAGCCAAATAGACCTTCGACTTTGATACCAGTTGTTAGAAAATTATATATTACAGGGCCATGGAACACATAAAATATTGCAGAAATTTAAACACAGAAAACGCATAAAAAACAGAGAGACACAGATATATGTGGTTCACCCTGTTTGGGCTACGTCCACCCCAGACAGCCATTCCTTCCTTTTTATTATCTGGAAAAATGAAGAGACAGAACCTACAGTAGATCTTCTATAATATCCTTTTTTTTCTCTCACAGTCTCACCTCTCTGCTTCTCGCTCAGAGAATACATATCTATTACACAACCTCAAATATAGTGCCCTCATACAAAGAGATGGGTTTCCTTCTAAGGCAAAAAACCCTAAACTAAACATAAGTTCTACCGTCAGATCATCCACCTAATGAACAACCCAGATTGAATAGAAATTACTATACTTTTACAAGTCCATCATGCTCCATACTCATGCTCCATCATGCTGAAACAAACACCTGTAAACAATCATGCTCCATACTCAAAAATTTTTCTAACTGCACAAGTCTGATCACAATTGGATTGCCAAAGATAGATTTATTGTGAATCTCCCATGATGACCTAATTGTAGACTAGTTCAGTAGATCGAACTTGTAAAATGTGCCACGTGTAACTATTTCAACTTTCGGTTCTGAAAATTATACCCGAACAAGATACAACCCATCCACTTTTTGTGACTTCTTATGGAATTTCAATCTAATGCTCAGATAGAAACTTGTGCTAATATTTCCAAGGTCACTTGTTCAGGATGTAATTTGGGAGTCTACAAAAACCCTAAATTCTTGAGATCATATATTCAAAAATGTAGAGAGACAAGATAGGAAATTCGGACCCAAGGTTTAGAACGATTTCTTCTCAAATGGTTTTTTTTTTGGGTTCTGAAACTTTGTAGCAAAGACGTTTTAGAGAACATTCCATGATGACCTATTTTAGATGAAATTTTAGAGCCTCCCAAAACCCTGACTTCCTCAGATCATATATTCGCAAATATAGTGAGACAAGATCTGAATTGTGGCCCCATGGTTCAATAAGATTTCATATCAAATGGTTTTTTTTTGCTTCTGAGACTTCGCAGAAAAATAGTTATAGCAAAAATACCATGATGACCTATTTGGAGTAGTGAAACCCTAGAATGCAAAGCTCTGATACCAAATGTTATGAAACCAGCTAACAAAAATATATAAAAGACAGATCAATGCCTTCAAAATTAGCCTCTTCAAGGGAGAAACCTCTTTTACATTACACAAATGAATAATTCTTGTATGATACAAATGAATAAACCTCCTTTCTATATATAGGAGTCTAAAGGGACATAATACAATCAGGCCGACATAACAATAATAATCTAAGGGCACAATAATAACAATAGTTGGCTTTTATGGGGCATAATAATAACATATGGGGACTAGATGGGCATAAAAATATAATAAGGGGGTTGTACTAATAACAATAAGGGGTTGAAAGATTTATGAAGATATGTTTGCTAAGTATTCCAAAGAAAATAAACAAACTTTAGATTTATTTTGTTAGTGTCTAAGACTACAGTGTGACATCAAGTTCAAAATTTTCATATCCAAGGGTAGAAAAAAAAGGGAAAAAACAGAAAATCAACAACAACAACCCATTTCTTTAACCTACATGTTTGACCTAACAACAAACATATCATAATTTATTGGGAAACGTTATTCATTTGGGTGTAATAATGATACAAATTAGGAACTACGTATGAAGAAGTAAATAGGACCAAACTAGAATGCATCACGAGAAAATTGAAGGCTCTGGAATAATAAAATAGAGTCTGGGATCTTTGGAATGATTTGGGTGAATAGAACAACTATGGAACCTGTGATTACTCATACCTACAAACACAATTCACATGCACACAATCAAAATTAAAAGCAATTCACATGAACTCTCCATTAGCTTACAGCCTCCAACAATAAAATACAATTTAATTTTATGTACGCACCTTCATAAATGTATCAAGACATTATTTTTATCATTAAGGTCATAGAGATAAAACTCATGACACTACCATTTGGCTACATTGCATTTGTGGAGCTCTAATTGTAAATTCCACTATTATATAGATCCCAGACCACGTAACAGAGCATCCACAAAGCATTTCCATCGTACTAATGAGGAGCATTAGTTTTCAAAAATCACCAAAAATATACATGGAATCTTGTAATCCAAGTGCTGTGGAAAGGTCATGTTTCAACAACCATGTGACTTGTCTGCCACTTGTCACACCACTTTTTCCTCAAAATACAATTGCAACTATTTAAATTGGATTTATGAAGCTCTAAGAAAATGTGGTAGAAGGATAATTTGGCATATCACTCCCCTCCAATAATATCTCAAACTTATCTAACACATATTAAGAAATGTACGTCCAACATCATAGCCATTGATTTAGGAAGAATTAAAATTTTGGCTATGAATATCATCTTAAATTTGTATGTTTTAACTCCGTACAGAAATTAACGGTATACGAATTCTAAAACACAGAAAATAAGCAATCTGAGAGCATAACACATAAAACACATATACACAAACATTTTCCCCTGGATCCCAAAATCAGGACTACCATCTTGATTTTTCATTATGTTCCTTTGAATGTTACAATACATAGATATCCATGCCGAAGCATCCAATACCATGGACCAAAAACCATCTCACCCAAAACCATGTGTGAAAACCATGCACAAAACCGTAGGTAGGTCTGACCACCTAATATAGGGTCCCAAAAATTTTTCCCTAAGGCACTACCCATGACCCCATTAAAGGGGGCTACCAACCCCCCTCAAACCCCCCGTGACCCCTTCGTTGTGCAATCGACAAGGAAAGAGTATAACACAACCCATCATTCTCTCACTTGTTGTTTTCTTTCCAGAGGGGGCCACAGGAGATATTAGCCATTTGTCCAACCCTGCAACACCCATTATTTCTCTACACCAAGAGAACTTCTTAGAGTTCACAAATTTTTTCAATGTCTCTACAATATTCTTCAAAGTGTCCAACTTTACTAGCAACACCCTTTTATCTTGTATCATATCCCTCACAAACTGATACTAAACATCAATGTGCTTTGTCTTCCAATGATAAGCAGGGTTCTATGCCAAGAAAAGTGCACTTTGGCTATCACACTCTGTCCTTATAGCTCCCTGTACTAACCCCATAATTGAATATAGTCTCTGTAAACGAAACTGCTTCCTTGCTTGCATGACTGGCTGCCATGTATTCTGCCTTTGTAGTTGATAGTGCCACTATAGATTTTTTCTTACTCATCCAACTGACTGCACCTCCAAGTAGGTTAAATACATACCCACTTGTATATTTTCTCCAATCTAGATCTCCAGCCCAGTCTCCATCAATAAAGCCATGAATATCCAACACTCTGTCCAATCCTGGTCTTCCTTTGTATCACAAATCATAATCACTAGTGGCACACAAATACCTGAAAACCCGCTTCGTTGTTGTCCAATGCTCCTTCCCTAGCTTTGAAATAAACTTGCTCAATACTCCCAGTGCATGTGCAATGTCTAGTCTAGTATAGACCATTTCATACATCAGGTTACCAATCGCACTTGTGTATGGAACATGGGACATTTCCTCTTCCTCTTCCTCTCTCTTCCGACACTGTTCAACAGATAACTTCAGACCTCCATGAATAAGAACCTTCACTGATTTATTATCCCTCATATTAAACCTCTTGAGTATTCTCTTGACATACTTCCTCTGGTTTAACTAGAGCTTTCTATTTGCCCAATCTCTTTTAATTTCCATACCCAAAATATAGTTTGCAGCACCCAAATGTCTCATGTCAAATTTGGAGGACAATTGGGTCTTCAAATCTTAGATAATTTCTTTGTCATTTCCAACCAGCAAGATATCATCCACATAGAAGACTAGGTAAATAACATGGTCACCAATTAATTTAAAATACACACAGTGATATCCTTTTCTTCTGGCGAAGCCAAGTCCTCGTATAAATGTATCCAATTTCTGATACCACATCCCTGGTGACTATTTTAACCCATACAAAGACTCTTTTAAGTTGCATACCAGTTCCTTCTTACCCTTCACTACAAAGCCTTCAGGTTGCTTCATGCAGATCTCTTCCTCCAAAACCCCTTGAAGAAATGTTGTATTCACATCCATCTGTTCTACCTCAAAATCAAAAGTAGCAGCAACAAATAAAAGTAATCTAATAGAACCTACCTTGGAAATAGGAGAAAGTATATCACCAAAATCAATTCACAGCACCTGGGAATAACCTTTTGCTACCAACAGATCTTTGTATTTCTCCACCTTTCCTTTTGCATTTTTCTTCATCTTGAACATCAATTTTTTGCCAATGGGTTTCCTTCCATCCAGTAACTCCACCAGATCCCAAGCCTCATTTTTCTGCAAAGATGTTATTTCATCAACCATGGCCTCTTTTCAGAGTTTTCCATCCTCTGAATGTACTACTTCCTTCATATTTCTGGGATCATCATCAGTAATAGATAAAGAAAAATATGAACATAAAGTAGATGGACTATACCTTTCTAGCTTCATTCTTTCTCGAATGAATCTTCTCATTACTAGAGTTTGTAGGTCTTCATCTTCTAATTCCTCTTCTACTATAGGGTCTAGTTCTTCCTCCTTTAGCTCAAACTTTGTCTTCTTAGATTCCTTTGATGGTGCTTCATGTTTAATAACATCTTTCACCTCTCTAAACATCACATCTCAGTTGTACACAACCTTCGTTGTTACTGGGTTCCAAATGTTATAACCCTTTAAACCACCCTTATACCTAATAAAGATGCACTTTTCAGATTTACTATCCAACTTCGTTATTTTCTCCTTTGGAACATGTACATATGCATCATGTCCAAATACCCTCAGATGTGAAAGAGAGGGTTTCATACTAGACCATAGCTCTTGTGGAGTTTTATCCTCCAATGCTGATGAAGGTAACTTTTTGACCAGGTAACATGCTATCTCCACTGCTTTTGCCCAGAATTCCCGTCCTAACCTGAAACCACTGAGCATGCTTACTGCGCTTTCCATCAACGTCTTCTTCATTCTTTCTTCATCTCCATTTTTCTGAGGTGTATATGGAGAATTCTTCTGATGTGCTATACTACACTTCTTACAGAATTGTTCAAATTCTTCACTGCAAAACTCTCCACCGTTATCTATCCTCATCACCTTTATCTTCTTCTTTCTCTAGTTTTCCACCAGAAACTTAAATTCTTTAAACCTATCAAAGACTTCAGATTTATTCTTAAGGAAATATATCCATGTATTCCTTGAGAAGTCGTTTATAAATCATACATATTACACAGACTTACCCAGTGATGGAACCTTTGTGGGTCCAAACACATCATTGTGCACAAGCTCTAATATCTGTTTTAGCCTCTTACCACTACAGGTGATACTCACCTAATTCTGCTTCCCATTTACACAATTTTGAAAGAAATGAAATGTAAATAGCTATTGGTCATACTTTATACCATACCTTTACTATGAAGTATTCGAAGGCCCTTCTCTCCAATATGTCCAACCCTTTTCTCCAAAGACCACTAGATTTTATGTTCCACTTTCACGAACCACAAAACTGTTGTACCCATCAACAACAGTGCTACCTTTTATCTTGTATAGAGTTCCAATCTGAAAGTCTCCCTGCATCAATACCAATGCTC